>JAOXYI010359751.1:0-10157 GCA_028566495.1 Lithophaga antillarum
ATTTCGAACAAAGATTTGAATAAGTAGGTTACAAAACTAAAAGGTTCTAATTCATCCTCTAAAGTGATCAGTGATAAATGTGGCCAGTCGTTCTATAGCAGAAAACGAAACAGAGATCCTGAAGACAGAGATGGAAGACACCAACCATGATTCTGACGACAGTAGCAGGAAACTTTCAAAGTCCAAAACGAATACGTGTTTCAGTGCCTTGAACCAGCTTATCTGAAAGTATATGTCAGTTTTGTAAGAATACCAGAGATCTAGTTGTGATAAACGATGATATAAGGACAAAAACTTTCATAGATGTTGGTATTTTGTTATATGCTGGTGCTGGAGATACTGTAAATGTCATCTTACTAAATACACCGTGGACCTAAAATCTGTGAAAGATTTAACTCCAACATCTGATTTGACCCAACTTAACAGGACAGAGTTAACTGATATACTTTTTAGTATGAGGGCAAAATATAAAGAAAATGCTTTAGTATTAACTTTGAAAAGCCAGCCACCCTTTCTAATGAAGATTACTATAATTTGACTGGTATTACAAAAGACCAGTTCACTACTCTAGTCTCTTCTCTTGCATCTCTTTGTAATTCACCAAATAGACCGATCAGAACCTGTCTTACCATTCTTCTTACAAAGATTAGTATTGGAAATTCCCTTAATGTCCTAAGCAGCACGTTCCAAATAAAAAATAAAAATGTTATATCAAATTCTGTAAATAGTGCCAGGGAAGCTTTAATGAAAGATTTTGTTCCAAACCATTTAGGTTTTCAGCACATTTCCAGAGAGAATTACAATTCCAATCACAAACGACCTTTTGTTCAGCAAATGTTAGCTTTTGGTGAACTGGGAGCCGCAGTAGTTTTAGACAATACTTACATTTAATATATAGAAAAAGGCTGTAATTATAGTTTTCTGAGGCATACATTCGTGGTCACAAACGTCGACCTTTGGTTAAACCCATGATGGTTGTAGGGAGTGATGGGTATGTTTTAAGTCTTATTTTCCTGATGGGAAAAATAATGATGCGTTTGTCTTGAAAAGTATGTTCGACAGTAATGCTGAGGAGTTAAGGGGGTGGCTTTGTGAAGGGGATCTGTTTGTTGTCGATAGGGGTTTCAAAGACCGCATAGAATTTTAAGAGTCGTTAGGGACACAAAGTGAAATGCCTGACTTCTTACCCAAAGGACAAAAATAGCACACGACTGAAGAAGCTAATCACTCCACACTTGTCATCAAGATAAGATAGATTGTGGAATCGGCAAACGGAAGGATAAAAGGTGGAAAGCATTAGACCAAGTGATTCTAAACTCCACATTGGATTTGAGATTACGTTGGTATTGTTGGTGCTGTTTGTAACAAGTTTCGATCGCCTTTAATGAAAACATCCAGACGATCCCATTATTGAAATTAAATTTTTTCTTTTTTGGTCAAAAAAGCAATAATTTTCAAAAACGTATTGAGAACGAAAATCTTGGATCAAAAAGAGCAGTTTGGAAAAATTATTACGGAGAAATTCTTGTCTGATTTTCCGAAGCTTTCTGAGGCAGACTTAAGAGAAATTACCCTCGGTTTGTATCACCTGAACAAGCTAGATCATACACCCAAGAGCATTTATCAGCTGACGGGTCATACGATATGTCTGTTCACCGGCATGAAGATGGTTTTCTTCGGGCAAGAATCTAATCCCGACATGTTTTGTCCAAAAATTTCTGTTTGAATATCGTATGATTGTCAGGTGCAACCGTCAATTACATGATGGTTTTGTCAATGTAAATTCGGTGCTCGAACTATTGGCCGTTGTGCTCATGTGGCTGCCATACTCTGGTATCTTTGGTATCGGAGCCATTTGCAAGGCAATAAATCATTACCAACTGACCATATTAAACATTTACTTGATGCTGCTGAAAGGTACTCCAACGACAGCGAAGATGAAATATTTATTAATATATGAACACGGTTGTTTCAATCTGTATTTATATATTATTTATCTTTTGTGAAAATCTGTCGTCTTGTGCTTTCCTTTACCTTCTTTTGTTCTGTTAATGTAACATGTACTGGGTTTATGAATTTTTAAACCTAAAAAAAGGAATCATTTGTTAATTTAAAAATTGTTGACATCAAAAATACCTTATCGGTCATATTTGACCTATAGGAACGGTAAAGGGTTAAAGATTGAAAAAGGAGACGAATAAAATATGATCATTTCCTATTTCTTAAATATCTGATTTCTGAGATTCAATTTTTTGTAAAACGAGATGTTTGTCAATTGAAAATCAACCCTTTTGTAAGCCAAAACTTCATGATCAAAACTTCGTTTACTCCTGTACAAAAAATCTATCAAGAATATAAGACGATTTTTTCTGATTAATTGACTACCAAGACTGAACTTCCTAACAAGCAGTCACTTTAAATCCCACAACCATTGTTAATGTACTTAAATCGGGACAGTGTTTAAAGGCATATTCACCATTTTTAGCTTATGGGGAGATTTCCTTCATTTTGAAATGTTTTGTAGATTTAAAAAAAGTCGAAAAAAATATATGGTTATCGATCGTTTTTTCGCGATAAAATAAGGTTGGAAATAGGGAATTTTTTGCACAACAGGGACGAGTTTTTTGACGAAACATTTTGTTGAACAAACTGTACTACCATTAAACAGATTTGAAAACTTTGTAGAAAAACTATGTTTTAGATTTATATTTAAGTAACATTTTGGTAAGTTCAACACGTCCTGTAAGGAGAAAAGACTGAACATATCCATATTTTTATCGGTAAAACACTCCTAAACATATCTGCACAGTGTCGATTTGCTGAAAGATTTACTGTCAGCCGTCACTGCGGATGACAGTGACATTGGACAAAACTTCCGCTGAAAAGAGTGTTTAACACACTGATCGGACGTGAGATACTTTCTCTATAAAACGTGATCTCCATAATTTCTCAAACGCTATGAAGATCGAGGTTCGATTCTATTATACAAAACCAACAACTGAGACGGATATCTGGAGGGAAATATGATGTATGTCTTACTGACCCTTACGGAAGTTCTGATTCGGATTTGTTGTTTTCTATAAATAAATGAGCAAATAGAAAGTAAAATTTTCTTTGAAAAGCTTTGTGTCCGCTTATTACGTTAGTATTGGCCATGATTTTGTTGCATTGTCACTGGAGCTTAGCAACTTTAAACAGGGATCTAGTAGATCTGTTTTCCGTTGCATAATTTGGCTGTCTTGGAAAATCTACTATAGCAACAAATAATTGCCAAAAGGCTGACCTCAGCTTTTTAAAAAAGCTAATCTTGTATCATTCCTGTCTTAAAACACTGAAACAACAAACATTTTGAAAGCCATACGTACCTTTTTCATTTCAGAGATAAAAAAAACTGGCCATTTCAACGATTATTCTGTTTGAACCCCTGACATTGTTGGAAACTTTGGCAAGTCTCGAAATCGGAAATGACATCTCTGGCTGAAATATTGCAGAGTATGAGAAAGTATGGTCTGCGTTGACCAGGAACGAAAAATAGTTGTAAAATGCATGTAAATATACCGCATTTGCAAATACATGCACCATTACCGTGCGTCCTATTTACCAAAAACATGTTTTACAAGGTATTAACATTTTTTGTTATTATTTTGTAATCAAATTGTTATAATTTAAATTGTATTACCATGTAATTACACAGCATTCCTTTCGTTGGAGGATCAATCTATGTATGCCGTATACAAACAACAAATTATAATAATATATTAACGTTCTGATAGTCCATCAATTTGTTCAAATTCTACAAATTTGTTTGTACAGGTCAACCATATGTTGCATTTATATACGTACGGTCAACATAAACAACTAATATTTTATCAGTAATACATGTAGATCCGAACATTAGTGCAGACATTCTCCTTTTTCCTTTTTGTTAATCGAGAAATGAACAGACATTTGAAAAGTAATAAGAATAGCATAGTTTTGGATTATTGATGTCTCTTCCGAATCCGGGTGTTTTAGGGTTTTTGTCAAATAATCAGATTCCAACATGTTTTTTTTTCACTAAACGAATGAATACCTATGATACAAATGAACTATGTGCATGTCATTCTCGGTTTTTATGGGAGTTCGTTTTGTCCTAACTGTAGTTTTTCAGTGTTGTGTCTGTGTTTTGCTCTATGAATTTCGGTATTCATCTCATTCTGTGTATATTATATCGATGTAAACGGTATAAACATTAGCTCCTAAATTGATCGAAAACTGTTTACTATGGATAATGGAAATATGAATTCTAACAATTTCATCTACGTGTTGCACACTGTAAGCCTAATATTAGAGTCCAGTACATGATTATACTTCTTTCGTTCCTCCGTCGTGTTTTAGGAAAAAACATAGGCATAAAAATCAGACGTGAACTTCAATTTCTGTTATCTGATTTGGTGGGTCTAACCTCAACACAGAAAGAATACAGGACAAACGGTATTCTGTAAAATTGTTTCTCATTTTTATATTGTAAAAATTCAGGAAATGTCAGAAATTCAAACTTTAAAGAATTGAAAATATTTCAGTTCCGCTGATAATCCAAAATGTAGATTGATAAAAGTTTACAGAGAACAAGATCTCCCTTGAAACAAACTGATTATTACAAACGATTTAAATGTGCATGTAGATTATAAATACTACAGCAAATATATGATTTCATTTGATATGTAGACTAATAAAAGTTTACAGAGGAAAAGTTGAACATCAAGATCTCCCTTGAAACTGATTATTACAGACGATCAAAGGCTTAACGCAAATTTAGTTTTAAATGTGCATGTAGATTATAAATACAACGGCAATATTTTTAAATTGGTTTCAACGCATGTGAATAATTCAGAAATTAAATATTTTTGTCAACCAATATATTTGTTTATTTGTATTTTTAACCTTTTTTCTTTATTTTATATCTTTTATTTGTTACGCGGTAAATTATAAAAGTGACTCTCGGCGAACGATTTTTTCCAGTCCTTCCCTGTTCAGCTGTCAGTTGCGTTTGTTGAATTTCGCTGGAATATTTTACATACTCATAATAAAGTTGAGGTCACTTTGCAAACGACAGATTCGCCGCCGCTCATGTGCTTGCTATTAAGATTCCTATAACAAGTCGGTGTATTAAGGTATGATTATTTAAAAAAAAAGTTGATGCCAATTATATTCTGAACATTGAAAAAATTCCCTATAACCTAAAGAAATAAAATAAAATAAAATAAATAAATGAATAAATAAATGTAAACTCAATCCTCCTCGAAATTGAAATGGTTCCTGTCTGAATTTAATTATCGGACTTTGCTTTCATTCACTGATATTACCAGGTTTCTTTTCTTATTTACTGCTGTACAAGTTCTGTATTTGAAAGGATATGCAGGAATTTTTGTAACTGCTATGAAATCCTCAATATCGGGGTTTCGTCGCTAACGTTCGATGATTTATCTCCAGAGTAATAAATCGTGTACTCTGAAGCAATAATATATCAAAAATAATTGTTGCCATTAGACAATGTATATTTTGAAATTCTTGTACATTGTATATGGGACTGTTTTGTTTAGTTTTCCTTTAGGTTATCTTGTAGTCACGCCAAATGCCGCAGGGTTTAAAAAATAAGCACGAAGTCTGCGAAACTGGAGCGAAATCTTACTATATGAAGCCTGGGAACACGATTAATTTCCTTCTTTGTTCATTATTACACAGTTTCACGTAAAAACATCCCGCTAGGGGAATTTTAACGAGATTTCCTCTGCTCAAAGTAGATCACAAAAATGGAAATTGATCCCACCTACACAAAGAAAAATGTCATCAACCCCCAAGCTAATAATTACATCGGTAAAACCAGAGAACTTTCGAACATGAAAATTTTACCTTTTTGCACCTTACCAAATAAATTTCCTGAAAACATTTCATCTTGATTTGTATTTGATTTTTCCGATAAATCTTTCAGATAAATCAACAGTTCACTAAATACATCCCTAGATTCACAGGCAATTCCAGACAAATTCACATGTAACAAATTTCTAAAGTAAATAATAATAATAATAATAAAAAGAAAAACGCACAAAAACACAAACAAATCATCAAAATAGCCGATATTACATGTAGCCCCTGAAGCGCTGCACAAAGCAAATTTATGTCTGTAAGGATTATTTGATGTTCCTGCTGTGGCAGAGATACAACTTCAAAAACCTGGAATTTTTGGAAAACCGAATTACATTCTAGCTTATGACAACGTGAATATGATTATTATGTGTACAAATAGTCTACAAAGTTAAAATACTCAGATGAAAACTGTAGGAGTTAGCTGCACGCAATATACAAGTTTGCTGGAAAAAAAGTTAAACAACCATGTTTTCTGTGAATGGTCGATTAAACTCATTCTGCGAAATTGGACAGATTTATGGTGAAAAGTATCCGAGTTGTAAGCTGCTCAAAGTATATAGCCTTCATATAAAAGTTTACTGAAAATAGCTATGTCTTACTATCCGGAAGTCTGTGAAAAATTTGATGCACAAACACATGCACATCTTCAATATATTCGAAGTTTTAAAGACATAGAAGCTGTTGGCGAGGTTACCTGCACTAGATATACAATGTATATCCTTTTTGCAAACAGACAAACAGACGAATTGACAGGGTAACATATGTGCCTCGGACTTTTCTTGGTGGGGCATATAAATTAAAAATGAAAATAAAAGAAAACTTCATTTTTTCGTAACTTCTGGTTTCAGAACTTTCATAACCGCCTAATGTAAATTATTTGAAGAAGATGAAGACTCCGATAATGAAATTCAGATAAAATTCAACCTTTTCCGGGGACAAAGAATTGACCGCTTT
Source organism: Lithophaga antillarum (assembly GCA_028566495.1). NCBI lineage: Eukaryota > Metazoa > Mollusca > Bivalvia > Mytilida > Mytilidae > Lithophaga > Lithophaga antillarum. The sequence continues at coordinate 6,862 of JAOXYI010359751.1, forward strand.
CCAATTAAGCACCACTAGTGGTATCAAGAGAAAATAATTCAAGTACATATAAGATTCAAACATTTATACATAAGATCTGAACTGTGTTTGCATGATTAAGGAAACTAAATATATTGCAATTCCCGATCAACCTTAAGCACCTATGGGTAAAAAAAGATTGTTTTAGTTGAATAACAATTCTGTTATCACAAATGTCGCTACTCACCTACTTTACTGTATTGATAACAATTACACAATATTCATTTTGATATAAATCTGATGTCCAGTTCTGCTAAAGAAAAAAAAAAAAGAAAAAAACAAAAAGAAAGCTATAGTACGATTAATAAATGTACTTGTCATTTAATTTATTAATTATTGATTATGTGAAAGCAATGCACAAATAAAATTTGAAAAAGTAGAACTTGGTGTGCATGACAAATAAAAAATATCGGTTCCCTCTTTTTATTTGATATGTAATTTAAAACAGTATTCCAGATTAAAAAAGTAGTAATTAGGGGGTGCAAACGGCTTTTGTCCATAAAAAACGCCTTTCCAGCAAATCGTTTCACTTTTATTAAAATGTTTACCTAGTCTACATTGGAAACCAATAGTTTTTAAACATTGCATTTTCAAAAATCTTGAAACTGTACTCTGAAGCTAAAATTATCAAAACGCTTGACTTCGTGATCGATAATATACATGTATTTTTGTAATTTTGGGAACGAATTTTACGTTTGGAAACGAATTTTACGGCAGACAATTAGCATTCAACAGGCACAAATTGTGCGCCACTATTGTTATCTTTCTCTTTCAATAATCCTCGAATTGTGGACTATTTGCATAACTAGAGATTACGGGCATCGTAAAAAAAACAACAAAAAATACTCAGTTATCAGTGCTTTGACCAGTGGTGTATATTTTGCTCACAAATACTACATTTATGTAGATTTTATTTATTCACGCGAAGGCCAACTATAAGACCCACCGTATTCATGTCCTGAAAGTCAAAAGAAGTAGTCTTTATGATGAGAAATGCGACTGGTTCAGTTGATACCCTGGTGATATAATCTTGCGTATATTTACCTAATATCTGGTACAGAAAATATTGATAAACCTATAGTACTTTGGTTCTTGATACTTGCAAAAACAAGGAAATACAAATTAAGCTACGTGATGGAACAAGAGAAACGCTTTCGTATAATAACTAGAGATTCACCGGAGCCTGTATCACTTACCTGATTTCACCATAGCAAATAGACAGAATTGTCATTTTTTGTTTACATATCCGATCAGCACCAAAAATATGAATGTTGTAGATTATCATTCAAGAATACTCCTGCCAAGTTTACTTCCGTTCTCTTCAATGATTTCAGACAAAAAGACTTTTTTGACATTTCCCATTGAGCCCTATGTTGAAATTTATTCCGCAGTGGTAGCCGTCTTGGATTTCCAATCGGCACAAAAAGTACAAATTGGTAGAAGACCAGCTAAGAAACATTATGACAGCGTTACATTTCCATCAACCATGTTTCTGACAAGAAGATCGTTGAAATTTCAGTCAATTGGTACACATTCACCCTTGCAGCCATGCTGAATTTCTGATCCGCACCAAAACGATAAACTTTGTATAGAATTATTCAAAGAAAACTTCTGACAAAAAGACTTGAAAATCGCATATTATTCGCTCTGGCGGCACTTGTAGAGAACCACCCAATGAACATTCCTCCAAAGTTTGCTTCCTTCCTCTTATGTGGTTTCAGATAAAAGACTTTCGACCATATCCCATTGAGTCCTATGTTAACTTAACATGACAGTGCTATCGACCATGTGGTTTCTAACAAGAAGACTGCTGAAATTTTGGGCAATCAGAACACATTATTTGCTCTGGCGGCCATGTTGAAATTTCGATCCACATCAAAAATGTGAATTTTAAAGAGAACTATCCGATGAACATTTCCGTGAAGTTTGCTGCCATTTTCTAATATGGTTTCAGACGAAAAAGACTTTTTCGACCATTTCCAATGGAATCCTATCATAACTTTGTCCCTTAGTGGCGGCCACCTTGGATTTCCGATCGGTACCGAAAGTATAAATTTGGTATAGGACCATCTGTCATGTTTGTCATGTATTATAGTTTCAGACAAAAAAACTTTTTCCACATTTCTCATTCAATCCAATGTTACTTTGTCCCACAGTACCGGCCCTCTTGGATTTCCAACGGCACTAAATGTACAAACTTGGTAGAAGACCATCTAAGAAACATTATGACAACAAAATAGTTCCATCGACCATGTGATTTCTGACAAGAATGTTGAAATTTCAGGAAATCAGAACTCATCATTCGTCCTGGCGGCCATGTTGAACTCCAATCAGCACCAAAAAAATTTTTTTGTAGAGGACTATCCAAGGAACATTCATGCCAAGTTTGCTTCCAATCCGTCCAGTGGTTTGAGAAAAATAGACAGAAATGTGAAAAGCTAACGATGGACAACCGACGCCGACGGAAGCCAAGTGAAGGTGATGGCAATATCTTACATGACCGATTCGGGTCAGGTGAGCTAAAATGACCATCATTCGTACAACTTCCATTTCGGAGCGATGGAATATTTGACGTTCTGCCACTGTAATGTATTAAAGTGGCCATCATTCGTGCAACCTCCAATCTGGGATAGGGAGATATATGATGTACTTCATCCTCATATTGTCCTTCTCAAACTACATACATTTGAGAGACGCAACTGAGATTTATGACAAACTTTCTTTTTAGCTCACCTGGTCTGGGAAGGACCATGTGAGCTACTATCATCACTTTGCGTCCGTCGTCGTCGTCGTCGTACGTTAACTTCAATCTTCTTCTCACAAACCACTTGACCAATTGAAACCAAACTTAGCAGGAATGTTTCTTGGGTGATTATCTATCAGATTTGTTCATTTAGTTCTGATCCGAAATAAACATGGCCGCAAGGGCCATAAATATGTATTCTTATTGGCTGAAATTTCAAAGATCTTCTTGTCAGAAACTACAGGGCCAATTGAACTGTAACTGGATATAAATGTTCCTTGGATGGTCCTATACCAAGTTTATAGTTTACATGCCGATTGGAAATCCAAGATGGCCGCCACCGCGGAACATAGTTTAACATAGAACCCTTTGGAAAAAATAAAAAATCTTCTCAGAATCAACTGAGATAATTAAACCGAAACTGTTCATGAATGATCACTGGATGGTCCTCTACCAAATTTGTAATTTTCATGCCAATCGGAAATCCAAGATGGCTGCCACCGCAAGACATAGTTTAACATACGACCCTATGGGA
>JAOXYI010359861.1:0-10156 GCA_028566495.1 Lithophaga antillarum
ATTCGCTCTACGGTATGAAAATGCATGTTTTATCTCGTATAGTTAAATAACAATGTCCTAGGCAAATCCAACGAAAGGGATGTCAGGTTGGATTATCGACGGTGTACTCGGTTCCAGATACTTGGTGTACTTGAATCGCCTTTTTATTTAATATTAATGGTATGCAGAGCTATGGCTGAATGATTTCAACAGGTGACTCCTATACCTACCCATTTTTAGACCACCCCACGGGGCCATTTAAATCGCTGTTAAAATATTTACCACTAAGATATAATAGAGAAAATTTCAAACCTTATTTTCTCGAAAATGACACAATCTAATTTAAAAGTAAAACAAGATTTTGTTAGGCATTAGTCCTGTTTTTACGCAGGAAAATTATTTTTGAAAATGAAACAGAAATAAAAGAATGGGAACCGAAAAACCATTATTTATAGCTACGCAAATAGACTTTAACACTACACTATAATTCAGTTTTCGTTTTTTAAATAGAAAACACGTTTTGTTTTATAAAATGCACTGACAAAGAAGTTCAAATACGTGTCTAACATAAAATGGTGAAAATTATATTACCTATTATTATCTTGTTGAGGATTTTTTTCCATAAATAACATGTTTCAGGCACACAGATACTATTGTGTACATGTGTTGTTGCTCTCTAAGTGTTAGATCGTATTGAGTGATTTCTGTCGTCTGTTTCAGAATTTCACGAAGAGGAAATACGTATATGGGAAAAAGCAGATAATAAGTTTGCGAAGACAAGCATTGTTGATGCTCTTCTTCAAGAATTACAGACAAGCCATACCATAGCTTTGACAGGTTCACCTGGTATAGGAAAGTCTGCCATTATACACCATATAGCTTTATTTTTACGGAAAACAACTGGGTATACTATTATACCATGTAGAGATCCCTCAGATATCTCAAATCATTATAGGTCGGACAGAAAAATACTTTTTGTGGCAGATGATATTTGTGGAAGATACACCTTAGTACCAAGCAAAGTAGACAAATGGGAGGAGGTCCAAGAAAATATCACCCGATTGTTAACAAACGGAAATATGAAAATCCTCGTATCATGCCGCTTACAGGTTTTTAAAGATAGTAATTTTAAACGATTAGTGTTTTGTTTATCTCATGTTTTTGATTTATCTACAAAAGAGTATGTGGTTTCTCACGAAGAATGTTTACAAATTGCTAGAAAATATCTGCCAGAAAAGACCATTGACATGATAAAGAACAAACTAAGTAATTTCGATTTTTTTCCATTGCTGTGTTCCTTATGTAAATCTAAATCACCAGAAGAAGTTGTCCACTTTTTCAACAATCCTTTCGACTTTTACACTGAAGAGGTAAGCAAGATGTGTGAACGTGATAAATGGAAGTATTGTGTTCTATTTTTGTGTGTCATTCATAATGGAAGTCTTAGCGAGTCATACTTCATTGAAAAAGAAAGTAAAGACAGGAGGCAGGAGCGGAAAGACATATTTGAAGCCTGCGAATTAGAACGTGGCGCTAATCGAAAAAGTCTACTCAGCGAATTAAATAATCTAAATGGTACATACCTGAAAAAGACGGGAAAAAACTACTCGGTAATACATGACGTACTCTTTGATTTTCTTTGTTGGTATTTTGGACAGCATTTGCAAAGAGCCATGATAGAGCACGGAGACAGTGAAATAATCAGAGACAGATCACAACTAGCATCCATCTGTTCAGAACCTGATAAATTTAGCCTTATGGTGGAGGAGGAGAATGAAGAGATTTATTTAGAAAGAATTATGCAAGATCTGTCAAAAGGTAGGGTTGTTGACGTGTTGTATAATAAAAACATGAGTTATCCCAAATACAGAGAAAAAATGGCGATTTATATGGACAGTTTGGATGAAACATATTTGAAAGAGTTGATGAATTCCTTAGATCCTCGTTTACTAGTGTATATAGCAGAGAGTGAAGGATATTTTGAACTTCTCCCGCTGAAGTTGAAATTTTCCGATAACATCTCACAGTATGGCGATCATTGTCTTCATTTAGCTTGCTACCATGGTAAGTCTGAGGTAACGGCTTTGCTTATCGACAAAGGTGCTGATATCAATAGGAGTGACGAAAAGGGAAACACCCCAGTTATGTTGGCCTGCATGCAAGGACACACGAAGACAGTTGATTTACTAATTAACAAGGGTGCCGAAACCGAACATACAGATAAAATGGGAATGTCAGCATTACTACTAGCATGTACTGGAAATCATGTTGCCACGGTAAAGTTACTGATAGAAAGACATGCTGATTTCAACAAGGAAAATAAGGATGGAAAATCTCCACTCACTATAGCATGCGAGAGAGGATATAGCAATCTTGCTGATTTGATCATTGGAAAAGTCGTAGACGTTAATAAATCAGGACAGTGCGGAAGGACACCTATCATACTTGCGTGCGAGAATAATTACGTAGATACCGTCTCTCTCTTGATTGAAAGAAAAGCGGATATCAACAAACCTGATGAAAATGGAAAGACAGCCCTTATGTTCGCCTGCTACAAAGGTCACATAGATATTGTCAAACTACTGATTAACAGTGGAGCCGAAATGGATAGGGTGAATGAATATGGGGAGACTTGTATAATGTTTGCTTGCAAAGGTGGGCATATAAATATATTAAGTTTCTTGATTGAAAAGAAAGCCGATATAAATAAACCCGACACCAATGGTTTGACACCGCTCATGGTGTCATGCGGTCATGGATATCTTTCTCTAGTTCGTCTTCTTATTGAAAATGGAACTAATGTTAACTGTACAGATAACGACGGAAAAAGTTCTTTAATGTTAGCGTGTGAAGGAGGACATATAGATGTTGCGAACATCCTTTTGGAGGAAGGAGCCGATATACTTATTAAAGACGCCGATGGTGGATCAGCTTTGATATTTGCATTTCAAGCAGAACATACACAAATTGTCGATATTCTTAATAGATGTTTGTCACTGAAAGCTATGAAAGGGGAAAGCGGTCTATCTTTGGCATGCAAAAAAGGTAAAATAGGAAGTGCTCTTTTTCTCATCAACTCTGGCAGTGATATCAATGGCACAGATAATGATGGCTGGACCCCTCTAAGGTGGGCTAGTGAAAAGGGAAAACACGATGTTGTTGAAATGCTAATTAATAAGGGGGCTGATGTCGATAAAGACGATACAATTGGATGGACTCCATTACAAGCGGGTTGTCATTATGGCCAGATGAAAGTCATTAAGTTTCTTATTGAGGCTGGGGCTAATGTGAACAAGATTGATAGTGTTGGTTGGACGCCCCTCATGTCAGCTTGTAATAGAGAACATGAAGCGCTAATTGAATATCTTATTGAAAAAGGAGCTGACATAAACCATGCTAATAGTGACGGGTTTACTGCACTTACTTTTGCAGCTTATAGAGGAAACAAAAAAATAGCTGATTTACTTATGTCTAAAGATGCTATTGTTGATAAGGCAGATACGAAAGGGCGAACACCACTTATGTTTGCATGTATAAATGGACATAAAGCAATGGCAAGTTTACTTATAAGTAGAGGAGCAGATATTAACGTGGTAGACCATGCTGGTAAGACTTCCTTTTCACATGCTTGTAGTTGGGAACACACTAAAATAGTTAAATTACTACTCACAAAAGGAATTAATATTAATAAAATAGATGAAGAAGGCCGTACACCTCTTATGACAGCTTGTATTAAAGGATATAAAGAAATTGTGGAAATTCTTTTAGAAAAGGGGGCTGAAATAGACAGATTCGATAATGAGGGAATGTCATTTTTTATGCTTGCATGTAGTCATGGATACACTAGCATTGTTTGGTCACTTGTCAAGAAAGGCATCGAAATTGATAAAGCAAGTAAGAATGGAACGACACCTTTAATGTGCGCCTGTGCTAAAGGTCGAGAAGAAATTGTTGACATTCTTATTGGAAAAGGAGTAGAAATAAATAAGACAAATAAAGAAGGACTGACGTCTTTCAGTTTTGCGATATATAAAGGATACCAAAATATAGTAGAATTACTTATGTCGAAAGGTGCTGATATTAATTTATCAGACTGTAAAGGAAGGTCGCCTTTAATGTTGGCATGTATGGAAGGACATGACGTAATTGTAGAATTACTTGTCAAGCATGGAGCTGAAATAGACCTGACTGATGATGAAGGAAGGACTCCTTTCATGTGTGCATGTGATAAAGGGTTTTCCAAAATAGCTGCAATACTTTTTGAAAACGGAGCGGATTTTGATTTGGCGAGTAAAAATGGAATTACAGCTCTAATGTTTGCCTGCAGTAAAGGGCGAACAGAAATTGTTGATCTTCTTGTTGAAAAGGGATCTGAAGTAAACAGCGTTGCTGATAAAGGAAAAACGACTTTAATGTTGGCATGTAACCATGGATCCTCAAAACTTGCAGAATTTCTTCTTGAAAAGGGATCTGATGTTAATCAGTCGGCCAATGACGGAATGACATCTTTGATATCAGCTTGTAATAAAGGGTATGACGAAATTGTTGAACTGCTAGTTAAAAAAGGAGCTAACCTAAACAGGACTGCCAATTATGGATTGACTTCGCTTAGCGTTGCAGTTTTTCGAGGATTCACAAAAGTAGTAAAGTTACTTCTGTCACAAGGCGTTGATGTTGATAAAGCAGATATCAAGGGACGAACACCTCTAATTGTAGCCTGTAGGGAAGGACATGAACCTATCGTGGACGCTCTTGTTACAAGTGGAGCTGCAATTAACATGTTTGATAACGAAGGATATACAGCTCTAATGCATGCAAGCTGCAGAGGTTACTCTGAAATAGTCTCATTTCTTCTTTATAGTGGGTCTCATGTTCATAATGAAGATAAGACAGGAAAGACGGCCCTTTTATTAGCATGCAATACAGGCAACGTAGAAATTATTACAGGTCTTATTGAAACAGGAGCTGATGTCAACAAAGCTGATGAAAACGGATATACTTCTCTCAGATTTGCAAGTATTCAAGGAAACAGAATAATAACCAAATTACTACTGTCTAAAGGGGCTGATGTTGCTGTAAATGACAAGGATGGAAGGACTTGCCTCATGTCTGCATGTTATAACGGCCACGAACAAGTTGTTGCTATTCTTCTTGATAACGGAGCTGAAGTAGACAAAATTGATAATAAAGGATGCAGTGCTTTTAAACATGCATGTAGCCAAGGTTATGTGAGGACTGCAAAATTACTTCTATCAAGAGGGGCCGATATTGACAAAACAGATATGATAGGAAAAACTCCCCTGATGTCAGCGTGTGATAAAGGACGTACTGAAATTATTGGTTTTCTTGTGGAAAGTGGGGCTGAAATAAATAAAAGTGATAACAAAGGATTGACTCCCCTCATGTCTGCATGTAATAAAGAATTTGCGGAAATCGTTGATGTTCTTATCGAAAAAGGAGCTGATGTCAATAACGTGGAAAATGACGGATGGACTTCTCTCATGTTTGCAAGTAGTAAAGGAAGTACAAAAATCAGCGAAAACCTTCTAAATGCAGGAGCTGACATTGAAAAAGTTGATAAGAAAGGAAGGTCATCATTAATGTTAGCTTGTTTTAAAGGATATCACGAAGTTGTTCGCCTTCTTATTGAATGGGAAGCTGAAATAAGTAAGTCTGATAATAACGGCTGGACAGCTCTTCATTATGCGTGCCGTCGGGGACATATTTCAGTAGCCGCATTACTTCTGTCAAAAGGTGCTGATGTTAATAAAATAGACGATAAAGGTAGAACTGCCTTTATGTCTGCGTGCACCGAAGGACACGAAGCGATTGCACGACTTTTAATAAAAAACGAGGCTAACCTCAATTGGATTGATAGTGAGGGATGGAATTCATTGATGATAGCAAGTAGCCAAGGTCATTCAAACATAGCTGAACTACTTTTATCTGAAAATGTTGATATTAATCAAGGAAAACATGATGGCTTTTCGCCTCTATTTTCGGCATGTTATAAAGGTCATGTGAATATTGTTAGTTTTCTTATCGAAAAAGGCGCTGACATCAATAAAGCTGGCCCTGACGGGATAACGCCTTTAAGATGTGCAAGCGGTTTAGGACACACATCAATAGTCAAATTACTATTAGATGGAGGAGCAGATTTAGATAAAACAGACAATGATGGAACGTCAGCTTTTATGTCAGCGTGTTGTAGAGGACATGAATCAGTTACCAAATTATTCATTGAAAAGAAAGTTGATATCAATCAGACGAATAAAGAGGGATGGACTCCTCTTATGGAGGCATGTAGTCAAGGACAGATATCAATTGTTGAATTACTTCTTGCTGAGAATGTGGATATTGATCAAGCAGACGCTAAAGGGCAGACGCCGCTTATGGCGGCTTGCAATGCAGGAAATGAAGATATAGCCAAGGTTCTCCTTGAAAAAGGAGCTGAAATTGACATGGTTGACAGTGAGGGTTGTACCTCCCTGCAAATTGCATGTTGTCAAGGAAATAAACATTTGGTTGAATTGCTTCTGTCGCAAGGTGCTGATATTGAGAAAAAAGATAAGAATGGAATGACGTCGCTTATGACGGCATGTTTTGCGGGACATGATAGTGTAGTTGAAATTCTAATAACAAAAGGAGCTGCTGTTAACATAATTAATAATATGGGATGCTCTTCTTTGTGGATTGCAAGTAATCGAGGGCAAGCAAAAATTGTTGAATTCCTTCTCGCAAAAGGATGCGATATTAATGAAGCAGACAGAAAAGGCGAGACACCACTTATGACGAGCTGTTTTAAAGGACATGAAACTACCGTTGTAATTCTCATAGACAATGGATGTGAAATTAACAAGGTTGATAAGACAGGATTAACTGCCTTGTGGCATGCCAGTACTCCAGGATATACAAAAATTGTCGAATTACTGTTAGATAGCGGAGCAGAAATCGATAAAGCCGATATGAAAGGGATAACCCCTCTCATGTTCGCATGTCTTCAAGGAAATGAACCGATTGTTCATCTCCTTATAAGAAAAGGCGCTGACGTCAACAAAACTGATGATAATGGGTTCACTTCTCTCAGACTTGTGAGTTGTCAGGGAAATACAACAATAGTTGAAATACTGCTTTCGAATGAGGCTACTGCCGATATAGCTGATATCAAAGTAGGATGGACTGCACTGATGGCAGCCTGTTACAATGGACATGAATCAGTTGTTGAAATTCTTACTGGAACGGAAGTTATTTTTGATAGAAATGTTGTCCAAAATAGGATGTCTGTAGTTTATAGTCGTGAACGCATATCATCATTTAAAACTCTTCGAATGGATAATCCCAATATTAACAGAAGAGATAAAAATGGTAGAACAGCTCTTATGTTAGCCTTCTTGAAAGGATTTAAAGCAATTATTAAAATTCTGGTTGAAACCGGGGCTGATATTAACAGAGGTGATGATACTGGATGGACTCCATTAATGCTTGCAGCCCATTACGGAAATATAAATATGATTGAATTTCTGTTAAAGTTAGGAGCAGATATAAATAAGGCAGATAATAAAGGAAGGACACCTCTAATTTCGGCTTGCAATGAAGGACATGATACAATGGTTGAACGTCTGATTGAAAAAGGTGCAGATCTAAGTCGATCTGATCATGAAGGCTGGAGTCCACTTATGGTTGCATGTTATAAAGGACACAGGGTGGTTGCAGAAAAACTTCTTGCGACACCTGTAAAAATAGATGAAGTAAATAAAAATGGATGGACTTCTCTAATGTTAGCCAGCAATGATGGTCATGAAGAAATTGTAAATATGCTAATTGAAAAGGGAGCTGAAATCAACAAAGCTAGCATGGACGGTTGGACTTCTCTTATGTTGGCATGTAGTCGAGGCAAAATAAAGATAGTTCAGCTTCTAATTGAAAAGGGGGGTGAAATAAACAGAGTTGACAATGAAGGCAGAGGTCCGCTTATGTTTGCAAGTAACGGAGGACACAAAAGTATGGTTCAGTTTCTTCTCTCAGAAGGTGTACATATAGATCAAACTGATAAAAAAGGGCGGAGTTGCCTTATGTTAGCCTGTAATCAAGGGCATGAAGAAATGGCAAAATTATTAATTGACTATGGAACTAATATGAACTTGGTTGATAACAAAGGTATGTCTTCTATCCGGTTAGCATGTAATCAGGCACACACGCGAATAGTTGAAATTCTTATGGCTAGAGGAGCCGATATCTATTTAACAGATAATAAAGGATGGACGCCTTTTATGGCTGCTTGTAGTAAAGGGAATATGACAATTGTTGACCTAATTGTGAAAAAAGGATTCAATATTAACTTGGTTGACAACAACGGCTGGACTTCTCTGAAGAGAGCATGTAGTCGTGGACATATAAAAGTGGTTGAATTCCTTGTTACGGAAGGAGCTGATATAAATAAAGCAGACTTTTATGGAAGAACTCCTCTAATGTCAGCTTCTAACAGTGGCCATGAAGCTATTGTTCGTTTTCTTATTGAAAAGGGAGCAGAAATTAACAACAGTGATTATGAAGACAGGACGGCACTCGAGATTGCTGAATGTCAAAGACACCAAAATATAGTGGAGTTACTCCTCGCAAAAGGTGCAGTTGTTAAGGAAGGATAGATAAAAGTCATTTTAAGATGTATGACAGTAGAATGCCCTTTGTGCTGTTATTTGTCAGATAATATATAATGGAAAGTGCATTACAATTAACTAAATTGCAAACAGTCCAGTATCTTTTAGACATAAAACGTGTAAGTTTAGTTTTTCTTGAATTTACTGATGTATTTTACTGATTTCATATTCCACTTTCGTGAACGAGCTCAGAAGAGTCTAAGGAGGTTATCCATTTTATTCCAGTGTAGTGTGTTTAATTTGCCAACCAACTACTGTGGATTTATTATTATTCGTTGGATACCAATTTTCGTCAATTCATGAGTACAGGTGATCCACGAAATTCAGTGTACAGCGAAATATAACTTACCATAGAATGTAATAGATAAGGTTGGAAAATCACGAATTCAGGAATCAACGAATCTGTCAGCATTCTCCAATCCACGAAAATGATACCCACGAAAATAAATTAATTTACAGTATAAGATTTTCTAGAAACATATTGATGAACATAAATTGTGGATAATTCGCGAAGTATTCACGTTGACATGTGAAATAATTCGCGAAGTATTCACGTTGACATGAGAAATAATTTGCGAAGTATTCACATTGACATGATAAATAATTCGCGAAGTATTCACGTTGATATAAGAAATAATGATCATGTTTGTCTTAGTCAAGTATAATATACAATTGTTCCTCCTGTAGAAACATACAAGAATATCGAATTCCATAACGGAAAATACTTGACAATAAAATGGTGTAACTGAACAATTTTTGGACAAGAACATTCCAGGAGTTGTGTTCTTGACGCTTATTTTAATAATCGAAACTGTTGGGAATTTGTTTATGCTTTATCTCCAAAATGGCAAAATTAGCAGTACAGATATTTATTCTTTGGTTGTCCGCTACTAATCTTATAGCCTGTGTAGTTTGCGCGTGCCATTCGAAATTTTTGACATCCGCTTCAGCTACACGTTTTCATCTACAGGTGCCTGTAAATTCTATAGATTTCTGAATCATGCAGTGACCCTAGCATCTGGAGGACTTTTAACCGCTATCGCTATTGAACGGTATAAAATCAACGCGAAACGTTCGCCCAGACCAATTTTAAAACCGTCTATTGTGCTGAACATTGTTTCTTCAATTGTTATTGGAATTTCTATATTATTGTCAATTCCGGCCTTCGTATTTTATGGTCTTGATGAAAAAGAGACACCTGTTTCTAATCTTACAGGCATGGACTGTACTATATTGTCCGAGTACAAACATGTCCGTACAGCTGGATAATCCTCCCAAAAACAAACATATCCGGACAGCTGGAGTATACACTGGCATTATCGTTCTCCTTAGTACTGTATGTTGTCTGATTTGCGTAGTGACTTATGGGAAAATACTTTATTTAATTTGTACGCAGATGAAAAAAGAAGAAAAACGAAAAAAGAAATCTAACGCTTTATCAATTAAATTCATCTTCATATGTTACTTCGAAAGAAACACAAGAAGTATCCACTAGTCAGTGAATGAAACACTAACTAAAA
>JAOXYI010359972.1:0-16389 GCA_028566495.1 Lithophaga antillarum
GATATAGAATTAGAGATAGGTTAGGGTTAGGTTTGTTGTAGAGTTAAAGATAGGTATATGATTGGGTTTGATACAGAGTTATAGAAATCGTTCACGGTTATGTTTAAGATAGAGTTATAGATAGGGCTAAGGTTAGGTTGATATAGATTTATAGCAAAGGATTATGGTTAGGTTTGATATAGAGTTACAGATAGAATTGGGATTATGTTTTATTTAAAGTTATAATTAGGGTTAGATTTGATACAAAGTTACAGATGGGATTAGGCGTAGGTTTATTATAGGTAGGGTTAGGGTTACATTTAACAGAGTAATAGATAGATTTATAATTGGTTTTGATAATGGATTATAGATAGTGTCAGGATTAGCTTTGATATAGAGATGAAGAAAGGGTTAGGGTTAGGTTTGATACAGAGTCATAGAAAGCGTTAGGGTTATGTTTAAGATAGGGTTATTAATAGGGATAGAAATAGATTTGATACAGAGTTATAGAGAGGACTAGATCTAAGTTTGATTTTAGTTATAGTTAGGGTTAAGGTAAGGTTTGATATAGAATTACAGATAAGGTTGGGCTTAAGTTTTGATAAAGAGTTACAGATAGAGTTAAGCTCAGGTTTGATGTACAGTTATAGTTAGGGTTACGGTAAGATTTGATTTTGAGTTACAGATAGGGTTAGGCCTAGGTTTTATATAGAGTGATAGACAGGGTTAGGGTTAGGTTTGATAAAGAGATACAGATAAGGTTAGGGTTAGGTTTGATATACAGTTATAGTTAGGATTAGGCTTAGGTTTGATATAGAGTTACGGATATGGTTTAGGTTAAGTTTGATATAGAGTTACAGAGAGGGTTAGGCGTAGGTTTGATATACAATTATTTTTGGGATTAAGGTTAGGTTTGATATAGAGTTACAGAGAGAGTTAAGTTTAGGTTTGATATAAAGTCAGAGAGAGTGTAAGGGTTAGGTATGACGTGGGTGTTTTAGATAAGGTTAGGGTTAGGTTTGATATTGAGTTATAGACAAGGTTAGGGTTTGGTTTGATATAGAATTGCAGATAGGGTTAGGGTTCATACAGTGTTATATATAGGATTAGTGTTAGGTTTGATAGAGAAGTATAGATAAGATTAGACTTGATACAGAGTTATAGATAGGGATAGGGTTAGGTTTGATATAGAGTTATAGATAGAGTTAGGATTAGGTTTGATACAGAGTTATAGTTACGGTTAGGGTTAGGTTTGACATAGTCATAGATAGGATTAGGGCTTGGTTTGATACAGCGTTACAGATACACTTAGGGTTAGGGTTAGGTTTGATAAGGAGTTGTAGATAGGGTTAGGGTTAGGTTTAAAATTATAGAAAGTGTTGTCATTAGATTTGGAATAGACTTGCAGTTAGGGTTAGGTTTGATAAGAAGTTTTAGACAGGGTTTAGGGTTAGGTTTGGTATAGAGTTATACGTGGGGTTAGGGTTAGATTTGATATAAAGTTATTGATAGGATTAGGATTAGGTTTGATATAGAGTTATTGATAAGGTTAGGGTTAGGTTTAATAAGGAGTTATATATAGTGTTAGGTTTAGGTTCGATGTAGAGTTATAGATAGGGTTATTTTTAGATTTGATATAGAGTTACAGATAGGGTTAGGGTTAGTTTGACATAGACTTATAGATAGGGTTACGGTTAGGTGTGATAGGGTTAGTTTTAAGTTTTATATATATTTGTAGATAGTGTTTGATATACATTTATAGATAGAGTTAGAATGAGATTTGATATAGTTATGGAAGGGTTAGGGTTATACAGGATATAGAGTTAAGGCGAGTGTTAGGGCTATGCTTAACAGAAGTATTGATTTCTGTCAGGTTTAACATAGAGTTTAGACATGTGGTTTTGTTTGATTTGGAGTTATAAAGAGGTTCAGGGTTAGGTTTAATAGAGATGTATTAATAGGGATAATATTAGGTAGTAATAAACAGGGTTGGGGTTAAGTCTGACATATTATAGATGGGGTAACTGTTCGGGTTGACACAGTATTACTGACAGGTTCATGTTTAGATTTGACATAGAGGTATAGGTAGGATTAGGGTTACGTTTGACATAGCGCTCTTGATAGTGGTAGGGTTAGGTTTGACATAGGGTTATAGATAAGGTTAGGGCTGAATTTAACACCGTGTTACAGATAGTGAAAGCTGACGTGTGAGAGGAGTTATAGACATGGTTAGGATTATTGATAGGATTAGGGTTAGGTGTAACATGAAGCATTAGATAGGGTATGGATTGAGAGGAGGAGGAGGAGGAGGAGGAGAAAGAAACTGTCTTTTCTCGTAAACCTTTTCATCGATGTTCAGGACATACCATGAGAGATGTCACCGAGATATTAGAAGATCCCGCGGAAGCTAAAAGAAAAAAGAAAAAAAAGAAAAAGTATAAAAAACAAATTGTAAAAAAAAAATTATGAAAGATGAAAAAAATGGATTGAAAATGTCAATAACGTAGATGTGAGCGAAGCTCTCTATCCGGTCCGCGTTCCATCTATAGATTTGTTACTGATATTGAGCAGAATCATTTACGATCTTCACGATGCAACGTGAACATCGCCTTGCTGAATTTCGTTCTTTTGTTGAACAAAACACCGGTGGACGAACTCCTGGACTAGTTGGTGCAACAGCAGATAATAAACGAAGAGCAAAGGGAATTTATTCCCCACCAAGCCACCCGCAAAACAAGTAGTCGTGCTTTACTGGGATTGCTACCAAGAAGAGGACAGAAAGTGTTTCATGCTTTTTGTTTCGCCCTGTTGTCCAGAAAGAGAGAAGATCTGCTGTCGGTGTTGACCGACAGTGAAAAGGAAGACATGGAAGTGTGTTTCCCGGCACACTCAACCTCTCATTTGGGATGAAATTTATACCTCTTTGCGAACCAAGAAGAATGTACATTGAAGGACGGATCCACGGAAGTGTATTTCCCTTTAGTAAGCTGGATAAAACTTCAGTATACATAAGACGGTATAGACGAAGCCGTGCATTATTTGGAACAGAACAGATATGCTTCATTACAGACATCTGGACGGCAGAAAGTCCAGCATTGAGTTTGGATATTTTTCATTACATTTGGATGAACGACGGGTTGCATCGCACACACCAAGGAGTCAATTTAGACTTTGAACAAAACGAGAAATTGAAGGAGGTGAATAGAGTATTACCAGACCTCTTACCTCACTTATAGGATGCCTTACTTTGTGAATTCATCCATCAAAATGTGGAAGGTGCGTTATACTGTAGCGAATGTCACCCTAATGGACCAGATCTAGAATGAAGATGTCAGAAGACAGAAAAAAAAAATTTAAAAAAGAAAAAAAAAAGGTTTTTGTAGCCTTAGACAGTCACAAGCCTGGAGAAATGCAGAGTGGCCTTTTTAATTCAAGTGTACGATTTACGACTCTGTTAAATGTCTGTACTGTATGTACTTTTGTGTTGCGCATCAGGAACCACCACAGCAAGGTATTTATTACGATTAATCGATAACCCTTCTGATGCACACGCATTTGTGGGGGTATTTTTCCGTGCTGGACAATGGGTATCGACAGACCTGCTGAAGATCTATAGGCACAGTATAAATGGCCGTTTTACCACCGCAACTATTTCCCCCTGTTAGTTTTTTAACAGGGGATAACCAAACGGCCCTTTTCAGGACCACCAAGACTTTTCAAAAAGAGTCTAAAATTGTTGATCATCAATTCGGTAATCAAATTCAAGTTAGTTTCATCCCACTTATTCTCTCTCTTTCTTTGTCTTATAAAATCATTGCACTCTTGTCTTCCGACTTATTGTTCCGTTTCGTCTTTTTTACAAAGTTTGAGGGGAGGATTTTACTTTTCATCTTATATTTCCGAAACTATAATTGTTAGAACCTTGATTTGTTACAAAAATACTGGTTTTGTTTGAAATATTTTTTTTTGTTTCATCCAGAGGTCCAAAATATGAAGGGTTCAGAAAGATCCAAAATAACCAAAGCAGACTAAGAACTACATAAAGACCAGCAATAGCAGCGACAGTTGACCAGAAAGAACAATCTTGGTCTCGATCTAAGTCCAAGTAATCCAATATGGCTGCCCCATGGAACGCGCACCTGTAAGAGAGCACCTCACGTGGCATCTGGGTCCAAGTAATCCAATATGACTGCACTCATGGAACGCAGAGCTGTAAAAGAGCACCCCACGGATATCATGACTTCGAAAAAGATCGTTGTTGCTAAGCGCGTTGTTAGGGACACACTCCCTCCGGTGTTCGGTCGTGCATTCGCATGTTATACACTATAAGTTATACAGTATATAGATAGACTAGGATAATACTTGAGAGTTTCCGAAAACATGGTGGGAAAATCCACTTTCGGTCACATTACTTCCGGTCATGTGACTTCTGTCACTTCCGGTTCCGGTCATGTCCCTTCCTGTGACGTCATATCCGGTGACGTCATTTACGGGGCTCTTCCATGCTCCTTCCGAAAAATGGTAACGAAAACAACATATTTACTACTAATATTAAAAGTATACTTGCCATAATAGCCTCTAACACAGGAGCACTCGAAATGATGCACTTATGTCCTGAACATGTTTCAAGTGATACAAATTATATTGAGACATTGAGAATCATTTCTAACTTCTTATTGTGTCCAACCAAATCTATAACTACTGTCAAATATTCTGCCATACTTGGTAGGCATGTGTTATATGTGACTTACGACGCCCCTTTTGGAAACCAATACTGCTCATAGGAAGCACAGCAATTAAAGCCGTTGTAAATGACGTGAGCTCTACAGCCCAAACATCTGGTTTTATAGCTGCCGTATGTCTTAATTTTTACTTTAGAGTTGTTTAAATGAAGAATTATATTTTGCATTAAGACGGGTCTATTCGAAAGATTGTTTAGAAACCTGTACACCAAACATATTGCTAGTTTCTATACTTCATTCGCAAGTTGTTCTCATGTACAGTTGCGTGAATTTCATCTTCAATAAAATATTTTAAATATAAGAGCTGCTGTAGAACTAAAACTGTAGTATATTGATATTGTTAATAGTTTCGAGTTGTTTTTCATGCAGGAATTCGATCATCTCCTTAATTATAGATATTGCTGGGAAATCAAAGCTCATGCAAGTAATGCCCAATATGGTGTTATTTTAGCATATGGTGCTGCATGTGGAGCAGGGCATGCTTACCTTTCCGGAGCTTCTAATGTCACTCTCGGTTTTAATGGGAGTTTGTTATGGTCCTAGCTTTAGTTTTCAGTGTTGTGTCTTTTTTTGGTAATGGTCTTGTCTGGTCCTCTGGATCTATGATTCATGGATGTCGGTAATCTTCTTATTCTGTTCGCATACTACAGTTATAGTTGGCTCTTCTAAAAAAATCCTAAATTAGTGATTTCTTCAGATACGTGTAGTAGAAAACAAAATCTTTAACGGTTTAAATTTACGTTTTCAAGAAAAGTGAGATTTTAGCAACATTTTCTGATAATATATATATTATACTTATTACTTGCTTTGCAGTAGTTGCTCGGTATCTCAGTATGGCGGAGGAGAAAATCTTAGGTAACTGAATTAGCAAGACCTCAGCGTGCTGATAAACTTGCGGATATTATTTTAGTCAGAATAAGCAAATGCGACATAGCAGTGAAAAAGACAGAGTAAATTTGTCCCCTATTTGCTTCACTGGTATGGCCAATTTCGAAAATTTAAACCTCCGAATATGCAGTAAGTTACTAAGCCTTGTTTGGAGGTTTTAGGGATATGGGATATTTTCACTTTTTATTTTGAGGATATGGGATATTTCTATTTTGGGGGATATGGAATACCTTAAATTATTTTGGGGGATATGGGATATACTTGAATTTTTACAGGGATATTTGATGTAAAACTTTTAGGGATATGGGATATTGGTACCCCCACAAACAAGGCTCGTTATTAGCCAGCATGTACTCTCGTTACACATGGATTCAAGGCCAGTGTAAGGTTTTTACAAAAATATAAATAGATTTGATCTGGAAAAGTTCTCATACTAAATACCTTAAAAGCAAACTTGTTATTATATATATATACAAAATGAGGTCATATATTCAATAAATATAATGTCATAGATATGAGAAAGACATGTATATCAGTCCAGAGTCTGTGAGATGTTTACTATAATTAAAGATTATTTTTCGAAGTCTTTGCACATCCTATATATGAACTTGATGCATATGGTAGTAAATGTATCGGAGTCTTCTTTCGGAAGATCAAAGAAAGTGTCATTGTTGCACGCGAGTAGAATAAGAGTTAATTCTGTATCATCCATTTGATGCAGGACAACACTAAACTCGATTGGCTCAGTGTTAATCAGTTCCATCCAAAATAAGTCTCTTAGTTCCAATACACTAGAACACTGTGCTATAATGTGAATTACTGGGTCTGTGTAAAGGAAATCACATTTCTCACATACCAGTCCAGTTCCTGGTTCATGTGGTGTTGTTAAAGCACATAAAGATACAACAAACTGAGACTGTAACTTTTTGGATGGCCCTGTAAGATTGACCAAGCACGATGAGGTTCAATCTTAAAATGAATGCGCTTGAAAATGTCAAAGTCAACATTCTTGTCAAGCCGCTGTTTTAAACAGTTGTCTTCATGCTCAGTGCACTTCCACTTGTTTTGGGTCGGAAATGCACTATTTGACACTAGCCTATCAATGTGTTCGAACAAGTCATATTTCCTCAAAATGTTCACAATATTCGGTATAAATCCAGACTTATTCACAGTACAGTTATTGAGATATAACAAGAGCCTTGTCATAAATACTTTCTTTCGAAGAAATCGTACTGGCATGTTGCAAAGTCTCCCAAGAAAAAATAGCTTTTTAGTATCAATTATACTTTCAATGGAAGTCCAGCCAATAAGCGACGTACATATGTCAGTTCTAGTTAATTTGGGAAGACCTTGTATATATTTACAAATGTATCTGTGGGTTTGCTCTAACATTAAGATCTCGTGTTTAGTTAGATTATTCCAGAGTTTGCACCCGTACAGAGCCTTTCTGAACAAAGCTAAACAATAATTTTGCTACAAACGATCGAATTTAACAATGAAGGATGAATTCCTGATTCAATTACAGATATGCAAACAGCACGAATAGTCCTACACACTGCTACAGTTCTCTCTGTTGAATTAAATCCAGAATCAAGAATGATTCCAACATGTTTGAAAGTTTTGCTCTCTGGAATTAACTCATTGTTCAGTTTAAAGTTGCAAGTTGAAACATTCTGTCGCTATGAAAAGTTTAAAACTTGACTTTTACTAGGCGAGAATTCAATCATCCATTCCACATTATATTTGTAACATATGCCAATCGTCTGTTGCATGCATAAATCAGTTTGTGAAATAACAGCAATGTCATCGGCTTGAATAGGAGATCCAACATTTAGATCGAGCATTATGGCACCATTTTCCTACTCGTCGAGTCTTTCGATAAGATTGTTTATATACACTAAACAGAGTTTAGCAGATAAAGCACTCTCCTGTCGAACAGGCTTGTTCAATTTGAAATATCTCGATGTACGATTATTACATCGGACGCAACTCTTGAGGCCCTCGTACATATTGTCTAATAGTTTCCATAGCTTCCCATTAATACCTAATTCACTAAGTTTAATTTTGAAACCATTATGGTTGACAGTGTCAAAGCTTTCTTCCTGTCAAGAAAGGTCACTTTTACATTAGTATTTCTCTCTATATAATGGTGAATAGTTTCTTGCATATTAAACGAAGCGTATTACTACTAAGATATTTTTGATATGGCATTTGTTGCGGATTAGGAAAATTTATTAACGTTCCGTTTAGTCTGTAATCAATAAGTTTTTCGAACACTGGAGATACACGATATTAACGATATACCACGGTAAGCGTCGTTGTCGGTTTTAGATTTGTTTCCACCTTCATGTATTTGGATAAGTACACTAATTTTCCAGTCAACAGAAGTTACACATGTTACACACTTTTCGAAAATTAAGTTAAATAGCTTGCATAAATGTTTATGCAATAAGTTGCCGCAATATTTCAGATGCTCATATGATATCCCATCCAAACCGCAAGCTTTTTTGTTTGGTAGATTTGATAAAAGTTTCGCATATGCAGCTACTACAGTCATTTTTAGGGGAGATAACCTAGTTATTAATAGAACATGTTGAACGTTTTGAAATAAAAAGATTAATACAAAATTGAAAAGGAATTAGTCAAATATTTATACATAAAAACAACTGAAGAAACACAAACAAAATTACTCTGTAATTAAATGTAAATAATGGTACATGTTTCGGACAATGCCATCGATGACAAAATATCAAAACAATAACAATGACGATCACGTGAAAAGTTCGCGTACAATGCCAGTCTTTAATGAGCCACTTAATTTGATTAATTAGTGCCTGTGTTAATCTGTTAATAAATAGAGTGAATTAATAAGTGTTTTGATAAAATTAAATAACATTAAACGGTATAAAATATTGCTTTTGATTGCTTATCCCACAGGAACTTAAACCGCAATCTTGAATATTTAGACATCAGAAAATTTTTAATCCTCACTTCAAAATTAAAAGGATTTAGAAGTTACTGAAAGTTGCTGTCACTGCCTTTCAATTCTTTCATCTAAAATATAATAAGTCAATTGCAATTTAATTATCTGAAATCGGAAAATACAGTAAATATTACCATTTTTACGATGATTCTTGTGTATTTGCATGTGGACTAAACCTGAACTGATATTTTTTTAGATTTTCAGTTATACCAACTTTGAAAAATATGCAGATATGTGCACATTTTTCATCAGTTCTTTCATCGATTTCCGTTAGTGGTATTAACAAATTTCTTCGTTTTATAATGGCGTGTAATGGGACAAATGACAGAATGAAAGGGTATTTTTAAATTCAAATTGGAGTATGAAGATTAAAGTTTAAACTATCAGCGCTTATATTAATATTTTAAGAAAAGATCGTAGATTTCGCAGATATGTGCACATTTTTTGTACACCATGATACAAAAACGTTATTAAGAATTAAAGAAGCCTTCCCGTAGAAATCTATGTTAAAATTTTCCCACTAATTAGGTGAACAGATAAACTGTACATCGGGCAATTAGGTCACGTGATGACTACTGTAGCTGGATATGACAGTTCATCAATAGTTACAGGACAAACTTCTTCATTGCTGCAATTTTCACGAATAGTTTGCAAACGTCTGTTTAGAGTTTGATCATTGCTAATATTTTGTGAGATTTTCTCGAAATGATTTTGCAAATTCGTTGCATACGTCTGTGTGAACTGTTTATCATTGTTCTTTAATGACACAATCATCGTATTCTTTGTACGCCGAGTGTTTATTAGGGACCATGCCAATTTTTGATCTACTTAATAGATACTTTGATATCCTTTGACAAATAAAGAATGTAGTTTTCGTAGGATTCCCGGAGTTCACGACGAAAACAGTTTTTAGAATCTTTGTAATTTACGTAAGACTGGAACTCACTATCACGTGGGCGCTGTTCCTGAATCCACACTTTACGGAAATTCCATGAATTCATCATATTACGGTGTGTCTCTGAAAGACGTTTATTCCAATAGGACTTTAAATGTTTCCTAAAAGTTATTAAAGGCAAGGTATCCTTCTCAGCGTCGTGTATTACCTTATAAAAAGATTCAATGTCAGTTGAGTCCATTTGAATACTCCATAAATTTTTGGGAAACTGCAAATGTGTAATCAGTTACGCAGCCGTTCGATAAAGCTTTCTCCCAGGCAACTTTCTTTTTATTAGTCGAAATATTCACAGGGACAGGAATTTGAACTCCCATCGACAGTGAACACAATATTGGGTGGTGATCAGAGACATTAAGTCCATGGTCATCGAGAACTGTTACATCTTCAACAATGAAAGACGTTTCAGATGGTACAATAATGTGATCAATGGTTGAACAAGGACCGTCTTCAAAACCTTGAAAAGTATGTACGGGACCATCGCAGAAGTTTTGCACATTTAATGAAAGTGTACCAAATTCATATACAAGCTTGTAACATCGTCTTTTAAATCAAAGCGTGGATCACGAATTTTAACATTGAAGTCACCGGCAAAAATTACAACACCTCTTTGGCCATAAACTGAATACAGTTCATGTAAAATGTCTACTTGTTCTTTAAAAAGTTTTAAAGCTAGAGACACGGCAGGTAAGTAGACTGAAAATATGAATACTGTCCGACTGTTTGGTAGACTGATTTCAATTTCAACTATCCTATCGGATTCAGTTTCGACCTCTTGCACAACATACGAGTCCAGCTCACGAGATATCAGCAGCGCCGGACCTTTCATGTAATTTGTACATCGTTGAGATGTAGTCAAAAGTTCATCAACATTTTTTTAATACGGATTATAATTACAGTCAATTTGTTGTAGAAAATGAATATTGCATTTTCGAAGCCGTGCAATATTCGGTATTCTGTGTATATTTAAAATAAACTTGTCTCAACACAAAATCAAAGATACTGGCATTATATGTCTGATAAAATAAATCAAATTTCAAGGTGAACCATACCTTTTATGTGACAATTAATAAGCTCTGGTTTTTTTTATTACCAGAGACATGTCATAATATCGCTGCTATTACATAAAATCTTTTCTCAAATTACCCGGAGCATTAACCGTCATTACATCGAATATTATTTTGTGCAACTGGTTTCCGGTAGTCGTCAAAGATCTTCTACATGTTCATAATAACAAAATTTCAATCAGTGACAAGAAAAATGTAGATGTTCATGTATTGTCCTCTGATGTCATATTTCTCCCTTCTTCGGTTCTTTTCAAATTATATGGTCACAAATTAGTTACACATTAATAACTGTTTGTTATTTGACTATTAAAAAACTCAGTTGTAATATAATTAGGTGTTATGATAATGATTTCTAAATGAGTATAGGTAAAGTGTAGCTGGGGAACCATAACTCTTAATACGCCTCTAGCTATCACCTATGGTCTGCAAATAAACAAAAAATAGCTTAAGGACCAAGAGCTATAGTTCCGCAGTTACATGTACATTTGTACGCTTTACCTTAGCTGTGGAACAATAGCTCTTAATGGTCCAATAGCTTTTTTTAGCCAAGCATCTGATAAAATTGTTTCAAATATTACAAAATCTACAGAAATTAAATTCAGAAATATAAGAAATCACAGAAAAAAATCATTCAAAATGTTATAGAGATACTATTTTGGGGGTGTAATTTGGTAAATAGATGTGCCTGTCAGAGAACAGGGGATTTTTTTAATTACCTGTATGAATGACTTCTTTAAAAAAAAAAAAAAACAGAAAAAAAAGGAAAAATGTTTAAAATTATGATAGCATACAAATAAGTAAGGTTACCATATGCATCTTGTGGTGAAACACTAATGATCATGATTAGTATCATAGTATTGCATGTATTGTATATGTTAAGTGCTCTGTTGGACAGGGAAGATTCAAGTTTTTCATCATTTTTCTTACTCCTGTAAGGCAAATTTGAAGGATAATTCCGAAATAATTAGAATTTTCCCAGCAGCAGAAATAATTTTCCTGCAGAGTTGCTGGAACATGTTCCGAGAAAAAAACTTGATATTATCAAAAGTTGGAGGTAACTTGGTTATTTTAATAAAAATTTCTGATACAGATGATATTTAACTGAAAGAAATCTGAAAAACGCTGCAAGTAGTGATTTCATATGGTACAGGGTTCTCTCTAGGGTTTTTGGAAGGCGAGTCCTGGGACTCATCACTTTCGGCAATGGCAAGTCCCAGCTCAGCTGACTTTGGCAAGTCCATTAAACTATTACATATAATATTGAACATAAAAACTTCGTGATTTCTTTATTGGTTTCAGGTATAGAGGTCTGTTTGTGAGATTTATACATGGTAGCTAGTATTTCAACACAAAGAGGTTTAGCAACAGGTACGTGTATCAGTTAAAATTTGTTTTCCTTAAAAAACTCCGGCGATCCAGAAAATTAAAGATATGAGCGAAATAATACAAACTACTCATTCCAGTAGTAAACAATGAAGTTGAATAATCAGTTGTTTAAGTGATTTACAGCAGGAAGTGAAGGGAGATAACCCATACTTTGAAATTTCACTTGAACATGTCACTTTTAAAATCATCTGTTTCAGCAAGTCCCCTGACTGTCGACTTGTCGACTGTATACTTGTTTAGTAAGGGATTAATAAGGGGATAAACATACACTAATAGATAGAAAAATATGTAACGAGGTATGTTTAACGTGTAAACAGAAATTCTGAGACCAAGACTTCCTTCCCTTGAGATGTTTCCATATTGATATTTTATTGTTTCGTTGATTATTTTTTTAATCCATTAGCAAGATCCTGTGGTGCATCTGCTTGTAAATACACCATAACCTTAACACTTAACATTAAGACATTTTGCCTTTTTCTATTAGAATATATACATAAATGTATTTTTGTTTGAGTATATGCAAGGGTCCCAAGACTTTACAGTGGTAACTATCCGTCACCAGTAAAAGTCAGTATGTTGCCACAATATGATATTAAGGCAACATATTGACTTTTACTGGTGACTGGTGATATTATATCGCTCACTGAAGTGTGCAAACATTCAAATCAATTCTATACAACACAATAAAAAGCATAATACTTATGTCTGTTCACCTTGTGGATAGACAGCAATTACTTCGCAGTTCATTCTGATGGTCTGAGATTAATAAATTCTTAGCAATGGGTGGACAGCTTATCTGTGGCCACTGTGGACATGTGCACAGAGCAAAATCCCAGCTGCAGTATAAATGTTACATACAACATGTTAAAAAGAATTTTTTTGAGCAGTTATTATTTTTTTTCGTTCTTGTTTTTGACAAAGCCAACAAACATTGAAACATTGGGAAATGATGGAAAAGAGTAATTATGAGGTAAAATCATACAATAATTTTGCTGTTTAGATTGGTACTACTGTAAAAGTGTTTTAATTTTCGCTATTTTAGCGGCAGCTTAATTTCCGCTAAAATAAATACCCGCGAAATAATCGTTTCTATATAAACCTTAACTAAAGAAATAATTACATCGCGAAAAATTATACCCGCTAATACGTCAATAAACAGAATTCCGCGAAAATTGTGTTCAGCGAAAAATAATACTTTCACAGTATTTCAACAAAGCTGACGAAAATCTATGTCTGACATTGCCAATAGTTATAATAGGTGACATATGTAATTTTGATGGGATAATTGCATTTTGTGTTTAAAAGGAGGATTTGTTACAATAAAAAAGTTTTTTTACACAACCTCATAAATATGATGTACAGATTTTTAAGAGGGTAAAGAACTTTGGAATAACTAGGTTCCTTTTTTTTCATCATTTTTTGGCACAGTTCAGAAACAAAAACTAGTGCAGTTGGCTATCTTGCAAGGTTTACCGGTACATGTGTCATGCCTACTTGCTACATAATGTCACCACTGAATCACTGATAACCCCATCTACATACATGCAGGGGACGATTTATTTACCTTACCTGACCTGCAACATGTACTATGCAGTATTTGTGCATTGTACTTGTGAGATATTACAAGTTTCATTTATTGAATACTGTAAATGAATACTTTTTATTATATTTTTCAGATGTCTTCTTAAAACAGTGAAGTATACAGACCAGAGTCGCCATGGTAACATAATATCAAAAATAAGTAAAGCCAGAAATGAGGGACTGTATTGTGACATTACTTTGACCTCTGGAGAGACATCAGTAAATGCACACAAACTAATTCTGTCCTCAATATCAGACTACTTTACCAGCTTATTTAAATATTCTGATGATGTTTGTCAAAATTGTAATTTAGATCCCAGTGTAGTGACAGAGGAGTGCCTTGAAGCAATTGTCGAATATGCTTACACTGGTGAATTAGAAATTACCGATGAAAATGTTCAGGATTTGCTTGTAGCATCAAATTTTCTCCAGATCGAATTCATAGATGCAAAATGTGAAGAATATGTTTCAGAACATTTAACTTCAGAAAATGTAGTCTGTCTGTTGTCATTTTCTATACAACACAGTTTGTCAAAACTCTTCTCCAGCATCTGTCAGTATGTGTCAGAAAACTTTCTTAGCTTCACTTTGAGGGATAATGTTTTACTGAGTATCCCTTTTGATGATTTGATACACCTTCTGAAAAGTGAAAACTTGACTGTATTGGAATGTGGAATACCAGCTGAAAAAGTGGAACTCCATGTATTAAATTTAATAAGACTTTATTCTGAATATTCTGCTTTAGATGAAGAAGAGATCAAAACTTTGCTTTCTGTTGTAAATTTTTCTGAAGTGAGCCAATTTGATGCATATGACATGTTTATGATGTGGAAGAAAAAATGTGAGGATGAAAAAGTACAGAATATCGTTGAATCATATTTAGTTCAAAATTACCTGTGTGGCGATCTGAGAGATTATGACAAACCAAATCTTTCTAACCCAATTTGTAGAAAATTTTCATCTATGTGTAAAAGAGTATTTTCGAACAACTGTTTACGGAAAGGTTACAGCTATTTTGATAATTTGTCTGTCAATGACAGAATTCGAAAGATTCGAGTATGGTTTGGATACACCCCATCACAGCTTGCAGGAATATCCATCTCTTACATGATCGGAGAAGAAAAGACATATGGAAGTCGAAAAAATATCCCAGTTGTTACAAGTGATCAAGATTTCTTCTTGAGAGAGAATGAAGTTATTGCAGAGATAAACTTTTGTAAAACTGCCCAGCGAGTGAGAAGTTTGAAGTTTATTTCCAACTTTGGAACACAGTATGGCCCTTATGGAGATGAGAGAGGAAACATTCTGAAAGTGAAGGCTCCTTCACCCAACGGTTATCTACATGGTATCAGAATGGAGAACAAGGCCAAAGTATTTGAGAATTCAGCCTTGGTTAGTCTGAATGCACTTTACTTTGATTGGATAGTATTTGTGGAACCAAGTAAAATACGAGAAAACATTGAAGATGAGGAGATCCAATTACAAGCTACTAACTGTTGTACAACAAACTTTGAATATGCTGCAGACATTTATCACAATGATAGTGATCCACGTTAGCACAATTTTACAGAAATTACTGTTTGTACAATTTTGAAGAAAGTACCGATAGTTTATACATGTATAGACAAATTTTAATTTATAGTTTGCCTCAACAAAGTTGAGGAAGAACTGCAACTACTACCCTCTGTATCTGTGTCCATTGCCATGTCTGCATTCAGAGCTTGTTAAAATTTATGTCTGATTTCATTTCTTAGATTATTTTATGTACAGTCATAAAACTTCACATGCAGGTGTGTTGGAACAAATGTGTAACCTTGACCAACATTTTATGTTTCACCAACTTTGAGGAAATGTAGTTAAAATTCAGATTTCAGCACATTTTTTCCAGAACTATTTGACATGCAGTCACACAAATTCTTTATCATCTTTATGCAGCATATGCATGTGTGATGGGTTGAGCATGTAAGCTCCACCAAAAGTAGATCACAGTGTTCTATATATTTTATACTGTGCTAACTTTAATGAAATGTTGTTAAATTACATGCATATTAATTTTTCAAAAAACTATGAACCATGATTAACCATCAGACAACTTCAAATGCAGATGTGTTCACATGAGCATGTAAGTTTCCTACCAACATGACCAAATGTAGTTTTCCATGACTTGTACATTTTTATACTCATTGACTTTGATGAAATTTAGGCTAACGTTTACCATGTTTACATTCAAGTGCATTTCTCATTTCTTGAGTATTTTTTGATATAGTCATGCAACTTCACATGCAGGCTTGTTGGGGTGTGTGAAAACTACCAACAGTAGGTTATCCTTACTTCACGGACATATGATGAATTGGTTAATGTGTACTTAATACATATATTAGGACAAGCAAAATAATATCTATGTATCCTATTGAATATTTTTAAAAAATAGGGTACATGTAGGTAGGAATTTAATTTTTATTATTTTTTTATCTTGTATAGACCATATAAAGCTGCAATTTATTTTTTAACGGTGCATCTTCAAAAATAGGAACAAAAAATATTTAGGATCGGCACCAAAAACTACAGACAGTTAGTGGATAGGAAACACATATAATTTTTATTTGGCCTTAGATCATTGTCATATTGAATTGCTTTTGTAATCATGGTGAATACAGCAATGTTTTTAGTTGGTGAATTCTTATGTTTATTGGTGTGTTTCAAAAAGTGTAATGTATACTTCCCAGCAAATACATGAAATATGTGATGTTTGAATACTGTGAAGTTTTCCCCCATCTAGAATTTTGATGATGATAAGTTCAAGGAAAATTG
>JAOXYI010359973.1:0-10156 GCA_028566495.1 Lithophaga antillarum
ACTGACTCAAAAGATTTTTATTTTAAAGGAAAGTACACAATAGCCAGACTCGACAGATTAAAATGGCGTGTTTGAGAGATGAGAGATAAATTGTTGCTGGTTAAGAGCTAGCTAACCACAGTGAAAATCCGTCCTCAGAGTGAATTTTTTAAGCACGTCATAAGAGAAAGAGGCAAGAGGCAAATACGTCAACAAAAAAAATGCAACACCATGGGAATTTCTGATGCACAACAATGTGTACTGTATAGAGTGACAAAAACTAATTACCTCTTTATAATTAACAAACAAAGGTATTTTATCTCTGTTGACCCTCAGTAGTTTAACCGATTAGTTTCATCTTGCTTCCGGTATCCAGCAGACGATGGTTTTATACTTCCGTTCACCGCAGACGACAATTGGGCTGTTGTCTTGTTACACCTGTTTAACATTCCTTTAAACACCTTCCTACCTGCTGACGTGTTTAATTTACATGGAGGATCAAAAATTTACAAGGACCTTTATGTTTTCCTAAGCTGTGGTCCTGTAATATAAATTTCTTACGTCTGTGGAGGACACGTAAAAGGACCTAAGCCAATATTGACTTAAAATACAAAAATACCCTTTCTTTAGGTACGAGGATACATGTGCATGTTCAAATTTCACTTTATGTATAAGCACGTAGTGTATATATGACATTTTTTCTACGGCCTTATACATATGCTGGAAGAAGAGCGAAATTGTCTGTTTCTCCATTATTTGTAGTTATCGAAATATACAATATATTTTACCCATTAAAACAAAATATAGACTGAAGTAAATAAAATCTACCTAGCCAAAGCTTATAACGTGTACATTACGAAAAAAATAGTGTCAGCGAAATATGTTGCATGCATCTCTGCATTTAAGAGTTAATTTTGAATTCCTAATTCATTCGTATTAAAATGTAAATATTTATTCCGGTATGATTTACTTGCAAAAAGCCTGTTCGATTATGTAACAATGTTTACAGAAATTTTACTATAGTGCATATTTTTAACAATATTCATAAATGATTCGTGTCATTTCCTGTAAATGAAAGGAAATTCAAAATACATGTACATATTTTTAGATCATTTCTCGAATGTGTCACTACATAACTAATACATCATCTATTCATATATGCCTAATCTTCTTTGAATTGACATATTCATAGACATTTTAACAGGTGAATTAAAATTTATGGTTGTAAATTTAAACTTCTTTAGAGTTTCTTTCGATTATTTTTTTTTTCATTCACAAGAAAATATGTATATATTTTTATTATCTATTTATACGAAACTAGTTTAATATCTTCAATTTCAATAGCATACAAAAACCATAACCAACATTTAAATATTCATAATCATTATGTACTTCATCGTAAAAACAAGATTCATATCTGTATTTAGGTCTATTTGGTTAATGCCCGTCTTTAGTCAGCTTAAATGAACAATTTACAATGCAGAATTTCATGTCGGGTCATGCTATTCGGAAGACCATACACAAAAAGGTGTTGACATATGGCACGAATTTGTTCTTTATTGTCGGATTTTAATAATCATATACATAATTAAACATTCATAACATATAATACAATTAAGATAATTGAACTGCACTATCTTTGAGGGCGAGATAGTAACGCAAAGGTCAAAACACCCCTTTTTAATGTCGCAGAAATTGTGTGACCTCACCTGATTTGCCTAAATTTATAACAGACCGTCTTCCCTTGTAACTTTCAAGAAAACTCATGACTTAATTGCGGATGGTTAACACTAATTCAAATCTGGATTTCGAACTTTCATGAATAACGATTTCAGAGCATCTCCCCAAGTCAAGAGTTCCGCGGCTGTGTCCACCAGCTACCGTGAAACACATTGCTTTCTGGAACAAAGTTTTTTTTCGTACATCGTACTCTCTTATACAAAAAACAGACCACATTTCTTTTTAACATTTACGAATACTCTTCGGATAACACTTTGTCAAAACTTGACTAAATTGCAAAGACTTTCATGAATGTCGATTTCTGTAAAAGTTTTAGGAATTCTACCCTCCTCTCTTCAGTGGTCTGGAATGCTACCAAATGTGGTAAAGAATCTGGTCGGACCCATAACGGGGATGTAGCGTGCTTTATAATTTTCCATTCCGGCGCTCTATATACGCTTTAAGGCATGTTTTTGCGTAAGACGTACAATCCGTTCTCGTACAAACCACTGAAAAAAATGGCCGGAATATTGCGAATGGAAAAGGGGGAGAGGTAACAAGCCATTTTCTGAAAATATCAAGCTGATTTAAGAAACCATTAATTGCCTTTTCTATCCTAACGAGGTCATTCTCTAGGTTCGTGTATTGCATGTCCTTATATGTCCTGTTAATGGGTTATTATACAATAACAAACTATGTCGTTTAAACCCATCATAAAATGTCAATCAAAATATTGTCCTTACTCATATAAGGTAGCCATCGGGCAACAAATAGATAATATCTTTGTTTAACATATATCTATTTAAAAACATAATCTGATATATTAGTTAATATGAATAGCTAATGATTAAATTTCACGAGGCGAAAAGTGAAAAATTAATCTCAAAATTTAAATGAAATCCGAACTGTTCGTACATGTAATATTTTATTTAAATCTTGCTGAAACATGAAGAATTTTTAACAGTAATTTATAGCCTTTGTATATACAAATCATTGCACTTACAGTGTTTTATAAATCTTTTAAAATGGTTGTCACTCCATATGGGTCTTATGGGGAGGATCATGCGTAAAGTGGACCAAATTACAAAATAATTTGAAGCCCTATTTCTTCCTTCAAAATTAGTATGAAGCCCTCTTTTCCCACCTTCTTAGTGGATAGACACTGGCACTGACCTGGGAAAGACTTCCATTTGAGCCCATATTCATTAACGGAATAAACATAAAGATATAGCAAGGGGGTTCAAATGGAAATCTTGCCCTGACGTGTCGCTGAAGGAATATGTTTTTTCGTTCAGCTGGACATTGTTATATAAATAAAACTTAGATACATCACTGCACCAGCTACTAGTTCCAATAACTGCACGTAGATATAGACGTACATGTACAGTACTGTACTTATAATAAGAATTTTGCTAATGTGCAGACATACTTTGACATTACTAGAACATGTATTATATATATTACAATTAAATGCTACATGTTACATGTACAGATTAATTAAATTCCATGTTGACATGCGTCTATTATCCGGTTTGACCCAATTTGTATTAGTATAAAATCTTATAATTTGCATTTGTCTACACATTTTAAATGGAAACGAGACACCTTATTAGCGCTATTAAGTTAATTTTGACACAAAGTGGTGACAGATCTATTATATTGATAGAATTTTATCAAATAATTGCGCTTTGGTGCCTAAGGCTGTGAAAAAACTTTTGATTTTTTCCGATTGATTGTTATTTTTTCAAGCCTTTCCTTGAACAAAACGTTACACTCTGCATGATACCATTTTTGTTTTTTCACTTAATCATTTTGATATGTCTTTCAGTTTGACAGCATAATTCATATTCCATTGATTTGTCAATCATGTTCCATGTTTTTTGGGGGGTAACTCTGACTACGTATTTTAAAGGATTGTTACCCAGCGAGGGTGATCGAACATTTCCGCTGGAAGAATTCCCATTTGCGCTCCCGAATCTTAACTATTTCGCTTTAAAGTTTGTCTTTTGGGCTGATAATTTCTGCACTTATATCCATATTCTTTTTATTTCTAATACGTTATGAATTTTTAGTAGAAAATATGCCTATGAAATATACCACTACTGACATACATGTACAAATATTTTAAAAATATTGCCTGGAATTTTTTTTGTTATGACAGTTCATACGGTGATTTAGGTCCGTTTATAGTAAGCCTGTTGTTTGGAAGCTGGCTGTGTGGAATTGTGTTACGGGTAACAAAAAACGTCTATCTGTGTTTTTCCGGACTTTGTTCAAATCAGTACTGTATATTTAACCGCCATAGCATATGCGACTTTCCTCTCTATACTTTAAATCCACGACAAACTCCCTAGCCGATATACTATATTGCAAACCTTGGATATAAGACTATAATTAAATATGCAAGGCAACATACAAAAATTAACATAGATGTGCAAGTCTTCTATAACGACAGCTATAAGTGGATATTGCGCCATGCATAATACATGTACATATCCTTGATTACTCAGTCTGAAATTCATTTAATTATTTAAGAAGAAAAAACGTTTATGCATCATTCAGTTTAAGGTTTTATGTTTCTTACTAAATATTCTCGGCAGTTATGGGAGTTAAAACAAATAGTTTTCTTCTTTCCATGCAAGAATTGCTATCAGTTAATACAAACAGAGCAACAGACTAGAACAAGGTTAAGATGAGGGTGTGGACGGGAAATATAACTGGGTCCAAAATACAAACTGAAGATTTTTTTCCTCTGGAATACAACAAAGGAATAACAAATATTTTAAAATTAAAATAAAAGTTAAAAAGTAAATTTCATATTTTAGAATTCTAAGTCACTTTGTTAATGTATCGTGATGAATGCCGAAAATTAATTTATTTCCGAATGTAACATCTTACTGATCTGCTCATCTGCATTCTGGCTGCCTTTTTTGTTTTCGCGTGAAGATATGGATTTTCCTTATCCCTGATGACTAGGTACGGATCCAGGATTTTGAAATGAGGGTTCTTACCCCACATCTAACCAAAGTGGAGAGGGGGTCTAAGGCCAATTTCATACCGATTTCTAATGGGTATTTGAAATATTTTAAAAAAGGGGTCCAGATCTTCCGAAGCCCTCTTTGCACCCCCTCCCCCCACTGAGGAACTAATTACGACAGCAACCAAAACATTATATACCGTTGAAATCTTTGGTCCGTTAACAGAGTAATCCTTTCTTTTTTGACAGTATGAAAACGTAGACTGAAAAACTTAGGATAAATTCTAATACACCTGTACTGTGTGACTAAGTAAATAAACTTTCAAACAAATCAAATTTCAGATATCCTGTTATCTGTTATACAAATATGAGAAAAATTTTAGATATGACTTACGAATTAATGTTTGCAATGTCAACACTTATGCAAATATTTATCAAATTTAATAATTATCAAAGCACCAGTCGCGTGCTGAGGCCATACTTCAGTATACTCTCTAAAACTATAACAAAGGACCCAAAGGAGCCCCTTATGAAAAAATGTAGCGAGGTATGATTTTATTCAAATAAGAACAAAAGTTTTGTAAATGAACAATCTTATCAGAAAATGTTAGTATCGTTATTGTACGAACAACCAAAACAGGCAAAGTTATTTAAAATAATCATATGCAGATGAGAAACTAATTAGTATGAAAAGGTCAAGGTCATAGTTTATTGTGTTTTAAATATGTCACTATCTGTTTTGTCCAAATATACTACAATTAATATTCAGATACAAGACATATAAGAGCCATGCTGCCAACTCTTTACGACAGTGACTTGCGTCCACTTTATGAAAGTTATGAATCATAAATATTGCTAGGTGCATATTAGAAAATGCTAACTTTGGAAATGTAGTAAAATAAATTCTCTGTATTTTACGCTAACACCACTTTTAGGTTGAGTTCGGATCCGAATAGTCCCTTTTAGCTGTATTCCAGAACATGCATCAACGCACAGTGATTGGATGTAATAAGCTAAACTATTCTATGGTATATATTTCCTGAAAGTAGTTACGTGAACTTCTGTAAAAAAAAAAGTAATCCTAGAATTGCAATATTTTACTGACAATAAGCAGAGACGTAAAACACCATTATGTCTCTTTACTTAGGTAGTCGGTCATGATTCAACTTCAGTTGCTGGTGATTTTTAAGTGTAGGTCCATATCTCCGACCAGGCTTTTACAGTAACAGAACAAAATGTTGTAAGCAACAACAAAAAACCAAATAATAATAAAATAAAAAAGCAACAACCACAACAACAAAAAAATAAATAAAAATAAAAATGAAAAAATAATAACAAATATAAATAAAGTTAAAATCTGTCTACATTTATCACTTTCTCTGTTCATATCCCTCCTGGTTATAAATTTGTTCTTATTTTTTTAGCTCGAATTTATTCATGTTCTCCACGCACATCCTGCAATAAAGACCGAATGATTGCTCTTTTGAGTCATCGGATCGACCACCAGACAAGTAAACTGTCTGACTACTTGGTAGAGTGGGTCATCATGGCTACAGCTCTATTTTTCAAACCTGGTAACCCAAATATAAATAACAAACTCTTTACTCGGGATTACCTCAAATTAAATATTGAAAGAAGATAAAGTGTGAAGTGAAATTAAACATTCCGAATGACCGCAGCTGCTGATATTGAAATGTACCGGATCTCTTTGATCTTTAGATTGGTGAGACTTCAATTTGAAATTTTAATTGGGTGGTCAAGTCTATTAAAATGTTTACCTTTAGATTAAAAATTTGACACCGGGTCGGTCATCCATGTCGTGTACGTCTAAAAAGCAAAAATAGCACCGACTTGCCCTGGAGAATCTTAAAAGGGAATAACGTGACTTAAGCAATTTTTCACCTAAATCGTATCGATTATAGCTTTATTAGCTGAGGAAAACGAATTGACCCTAGAAAAACCAACGCATGGTGAAAGCGTACATACATGTTGCGGTTGCCAGTGTGGAAAGCCATCTTGAAGAAAATTATTTCATTAGCGATTAAGGGACATGCACTTGACGTTCCGTACAAAAATTAATGCATACAAATGTACAGGCAGGTTTTTCCGTATTTGTTTCCTGGAATTAACGAATGCATTTGCACATATTGACTTAAATTATACTAACCAGGTATATTTACAGAGAAATGCATATATGCAGTGTCATGTGTGCATATAATGCGTTTACTGCGCATTAACAGTACTTCACGGACAGTGACGAGACGAAATCTAACTTAACAACACTTGTACTAAGACAAATAAATCATCATAGTTCAATATCCTTTCATTGTAAATCAAGCCACGGGATTGGATAAATAATGAAAAAAAATTACGTGAGAATGTCTAATATTCATGTGCAATAAAACAAAGATTTATAACGTAACAAATGTCGTTTGTTTAACATTAAAATGTTCTCTGTGACATTTTCTGCTTTTATATATACCTATATATACCAAATGTTTAAGACAATAAGAGAAATTTTTTACAAGTTCTCATCCAACAGACGGTTGAGAATTGGTACGTAATATATGTGGAGTGAATATTGCTTAGTCAGCAATTTTTCAGGTATACTGATCATGGCGAGATCATATTTTGCGACGGATATTTTCAGCATCTGCTGGTGCTAGACCAACACACTGAGCTGTATTTTTATAGCGTAGCTCACTGAAATAACAGTCCCCATTAGACATAACACCCACTGGGACACATTATTCCAAACTCCAGTCGACCAGAACATGACCTGTCTCCGTAATGCGTAGCGGAGAGGCAGGAAGTACCAGTTTTACAAAGTCTGGTTTGACCCGACTGGGAGTCGAATCCAGGAAAGAACGCTAACCATTACATCACCAACCAACATTGTCCCAAGCTTTGAGGAATTGTGCAAACTCAAAGTGTGCTAGCTCTGTGCGACGCGTCTTATTGCGTTGTAGAGATGCCGAGCTGTGGATGTCCAGAACGGTTTTTCGGTAAGACCAGGCCGATATTTTCTCTGCTTTAAATCTAACACATTTGAACATACTAGAGATATAAGTGGGTGCTAACTTCGCTCAGTTGTATTTTTTTCCTTGTAAGCGTCTCCAGAGTGAAGGAAATCATTCAGGTTTTTACAGAGGAATATGTTAATCCTAGAATCTGCTTTCCATGCCACTTGTATAATGGTTTCTTAATTTCTACCATAACAAATTTGTTTAACTTGCCTTTTCTCTCAACTCATCTAAAATGCATCGCAAGGAAATGTTCTTTGATTTGCTTTATTCAGTTAAAGGGGCTTCGATGGTGGAGTAGTTTAGGTAGTTAGTCATACCAGTGTGTGTGTCAACACTGGGGTTGTAAGTTCGAGTCTTGCTCGGGGCGAGGTATGCTTGACTCCAACCTTAAATGATAAGAATTGCCAATTTTCCTGTCCAAGGTCTTTTTTCTCATCGAGTACTCCGGCTTCATCCCCCAACAAAAACTGGACGCTACGATATATTTAACAATTGCTGAAAATGGCGTAAAAGCCACCTTCAATCGATTCAATCAGTTAAGGCCAACGCTTTCTTTACTTCGCTTGGGAAAATGTATATGTACTTCAACTTTCGAAAAAATATAAACGTACATAAATGTCTGAATATTCATGAAGGTTTAGTTGAACCAGGTGATTACTGTATTACTTATAAAACAGTAAAAATGCAAATTAACAAAATTAATGTCTGCATGTAAAAAACGCGAGTGAGCATATGACGAATTACCTTTACTGTCTACGGGAAAGGTCAAGGCATTTTGTAAAACCTTTAATTCATTTGTGACAAACCGAAAAAAAAATCATGACACTTTTTTTCTCACCAGAAAGCGTTTTATGCCCGCGTCAGGTAGATGCCAAGGGAACTCCTTTTTTTCTTCTAGTGGGGCTATACTGGGTCTACCTCATCATCAGATGCAGTGCAAAATCTGTACGTGAATTCAAAGATCCAGCATAACAAATTTGTCAAATAACTTGTCACCCGTACATAAATCTTTATTCGGTAATTCCACAATTCACAGCGAATAATGTAAACTGATCTGAGGTTTATTTGATAATTGAAGCGTACCTATTGTGTTTGTAGCCTTTTCAGTGAACTTCTTTAAATCTCACTTAAACGTGGGAAAATTTTTATAAATGGGGAAAATACTTCAATTCAGAAATTCGCAATTCAAATCAACCTGTAATTATGTCTCAATAGCCTATCATTGTACTGTCAAAATACAAACAACCGGAACAGGTTATGAAGGGCATGGCGTTCTCCAGAAAAATAATTGCAAGGATAAGAACTAAAACGGCGCTATTAGAGCTGCTGTTGGTTTGAGCATCCTAGAATTAAATCCATGATTCAAGCGTCGGGACGGCAATTTTACATGATGTTTTCATTTAAAAATCGAAACAAGTTACGAAGAGCATGGCGTTCTCGATGAAAATAAGAACTAAACACAGCATGGAAGTATTACATTATGTCAATATAATGCTTCCATGCGCATGGTTCAAGCATCGGGACTGCAGGTTTAAAATGATTCGCAGGAGAATGATATCAGAGGAACAGTAGCAAAATTATAAAGGTTACTGCTGTATGCAAAAAAAAAGAAGAAAAAAACAAACTACCATGAGATAAATTATAAGATTCGCGTTTTTATTACCGATATTTATTATGGATGCATGTCAAGTTTGAAAAGCATCCGATCTGTCAGTACAGATCGTGTGTTAGTGTGTGTATAAACCATCATTCCTATGGCTGTCAGAGCGGTTCATACAAAATATGTGTCGACAGTGCTACATTGGCCACACAGTCATACCCTAAAACAGAACTGTTTGCTTACTGTAATAATCTCCGTCTTGAAAAATAGTAGAACAGTCAAAAGCTGTGCATGCGGCCACTTCTATTAAGCACCGATCTGTATTAAAAGGTCACTTTTTTAAAGGTCCAAGTGATAACAGATTAGTACCAATTAACCTGTAATAAGCAGTCACCTGTCTTTTTTGGCCATTTTCTGATGCTGCCTTGGCTGACCTCTTAATACAGGTTGGACTATATTTCTATGAATTGTGGGCGGGATGTGTGTGGAGAAATTGGTGGGGCGGTGCCCTATAGTGGTCTAGGTAGTTAGTTATATCTACTATCGATCACCGGCGTGTCAACACTGAGGTTGTGAGTTCGAGTCTGGATCGGGGCGAAGTGTGCTCGACTCCAACCTTAATTGACAAGGATGATCAGTTTTTCTGCCGACGGTCCGGGGTTCTCACCAGGTACAGCTCAATAAATCTGGACGCCACGATATAGCAAAAATTACTGAAAATATTCAATCAATCAATCAATGAGCAGTGTCAATCACGAGTAATAGGAAATCGAACTTTTCTACAACAGCCAATTTTACTTTGTTCAAGAGAGGTAGATTGTGTAGATCTAAATGTTTGTTC
The DNA here is from genome assembly GCA_028566495.1 of Lithophaga antillarum. Taxonomy (NCBI): domain Eukaryota; kingdom Metazoa; phylum Mollusca; class Bivalvia; order Mytilida; family Mytilidae; genus Lithophaga; species Lithophaga antillarum. The sequence continues at coordinate 10,143 of JAOXYI010359973.1, forward strand.
TGCGTGTCCTTTCT
>JAOXYI010360084.1:0-10154 GCA_028566495.1 Lithophaga antillarum
TATATTAATTTTTCAGCATGATAAATCTTGCACCTTGTTGATTATCAATTAAAACACATAATCATTAACAAACAGCACACAGGTGTCATTCAGCACAATTAGGTGATTACTTTCTCTTAAATTTTTATATCAAGAACTGACAGCATCTGTGGTGGTTCACCATCATCAAAAAAGAATTACAAAAACTTAATAACCTGATTTCTGTTATGATTTCAAACACAGACAGAAAAATAAACAATTTCTTCTATTCTGGTTATTATCAAAGAAAGTAGAATTAACAACATGTTTATTTGTTTATTTTTGTTATCCTGATGTCAATTTCAGATGGATGTATCTGCAGAATCAACAATTCATAGTACTTTAGAATCATTTTCTTTTTTTCTATATCATTACAAAGATAAAGGCACAAAAGATAAAGAAATGTTGTAATTACCTAAATATATTTCAAGATTATACAACTGAGCTGAATGCCTTTTACTGGAACTGAACAAGAATACTGGGGTACTCTCCTTTGAAGCTTGTGCATGTGGCACTGTGTCAAAGGTCCATGTGTGGCATAATTCATTTGAATGTGTTTCAGTATGGGATATACCAGAAAAGGCTGATACTAGTTACAAGAGATCTCACCTTCTACATTAAAGACAGTTTTTTATATTTTCAGACAGTCCGTATAGTTTCATAAAAACCAAAAGTATAACAGAAAGGCTATATAGCTAATCTCCTCTGCTTTATCTATTGCTTGTATGTAAATTGTCTTGTTTTAAATATTCTCTTTTTACTCTCGCCTATTTATCTGCTTTGTTCATGCATTTCAAGTTGTAACAACAAAAACAACTACAGTTCAATTTTTGCTTCAACTTAAGCAGCCGAATCATTTGCTGCAAACAAGCGACAAACAACAAACTGATGCTTGTAAGCAGACAACAACTGTAACTTACAGCTACTAACTATTGTGTGTTTTTCTTTTTTGTTTAATTAAATCATGCAAACTGTGCACTTTTCTAAGGTTTATAACTTTAAGCCTATTAAATTTATAGCTATTTTATAACTTTTCCATAATTAAAGTAATGAGTCAGTCTAGTCTTCCAAAAACTGCTGTGAATAGCTCTGTTTTAAGTCCGTAAATCATTTTTTAAGGCATGTAAAATAATGTAACATTAAAAGAACCAAAGAAATTATTCGTTAATGAGATATTTTTCTTTTAAATTATTGGAATTTTATATGAGCACAGGCTTTTTACATCATTTTTTTACATGGTTAACAAGCCAAGATAATTGTCTAATACTGCAGAAATATCAAAATACATTCAAACACATGTACTGCCCAGTCAAGTATAAGAGGTTTAATTGAAGAAAGCATCAATGCAATTCCATATAACAATAATGACATGTACCAACATGAATTACTTTCCACAAATATTACTTTAATATACATACAAATACATGCATCCCCACCCCACCATAATTTTTCATGATACCTAAAATACCCGCAGACTTTTTCTTAAATTCAGCAGACACCTAAAAAAAGATATTAACGAGCATCCCGTCTATTCTCTAGCAACATTTTACCTTCTCAATAAACCCAACTAAAATAATTAACTAGACTGTAAAAGCAATTAACCAAAATGCATTTATTTTTAATTACAATTTTTCTGTGAGTGTGAAACATGCTCTGAAACTTACCCATAATGACTGCTTATGCAATTAACAAATACCCATTATAACATAATAAAAACATTAATCATCAAAAACCCATCAAAATATGATCCTTTTTGTCAGCTCAATCTGTTTTCTAAGACATAAGATACAAAAAATGCTGAAAACTTAATTTGTGAACCATAATAAATGGTATTCCATGGTATCAAACAGATCATCAGGATAAAACACAATTGTTGTTTTGCATTTTAAAAATCTGAAGAAATGGATTCCATCAATATCATTAAGATACTTTTTAGATTATTTGATTTTATATTTCAATCCAAGATCCATTACAGATAAATTTCTTTTCTAGAAATAGTCCAATAAGTGTGTCCATTTGATGATAATATATATGTCTGGATAAAACAACCAACTTGACAAAATGTGTTTTTTTTGTCATTCTTTCAAAAGTACAAAGGCATGAAAATATTATAGTTGTAGCAGTTCTGCATATAAATAATATGTAATACAGTTAAAACACAGTAATGTACTGCTGTGGGAGGGGCTGGAGGTCACTCTATATAAAACGGTAGGACGGGATTAGAATTGAAATTAGGTCATTTTCAGACCAACAAATATATATGAGTAAGATGATAAAGCATTGAAATATATGAATATCTGTAATGTTTTGTATTAAAGATAAGAAAAGGTCACAATTTTTCAACAACATGAAATTTTCACCAAGAAAAATAACACATTACATAAATACATTGTGAAAAAAAATTGTGTGATTTGAACACGACTAATGATTTCTTTCCTCAGAAGAAAAGACACTTTGGGGGGTCACAGGAATACTGTACAGCGGGTAATTTTTGTGCCTTTTTATAAAAAATGGGGTACATAATTTTAGAGAGTCTGAAATTTTATGATCAGATAGATATACTATTGTATCAACTACTGAATTCAAATTTAGCAAATCTTTATTATCGTGGTAATGTGATAGCCATGAATACAGTGAAAATTAGAACCTCACAAAAATTGCCTGCTATATATGTACATGACTCGTTTGAAATCTTTTAGGTTCAGTCGGTCATCCTTAACATAAAATTTTCAAAGTCAACTTAACCATATTACGTACTGTCAGGATTTGCCGCGGTTTATCTGTCACTGTCACCGTAGAAATACTTGTTGTAAGTGGACTTTCCACATAATACAGTAGGATGAAAGGAAAATACATAATAACTTCTTTTAGTATATAAAATATTATAATTGAATTGGATGACCAGTGAGTATAAGAGGCTATTTTATGATTCTGCTGGAATCGCTAGGGACCAGACCAATGATTATCCATCATAAAGATAATAGGTTATAGTAAACTGGGGGGTTTACTCAATAAATGAATCAATTTATACTGAAAGAATCCTGAATGAATGTTATCATTAAATTATTCCACCATATTGTAAGAACAGTTAAATTTGCATACAACTAACAAACAAAAAAATTTAGTATATTTTTTCAAAAGACAGGAGGCATGATCTTGAATGCAAAATTTGTTTTACAATTCATTACCATGAATCAAATTCTGGCTAGGAAAAATAAATGGGGAAACTGAAATGTTTCATGTTTTCAGCAATGGTCCCAACTTTGATTTTATCAAATTCTGGCTTGTAAAGTATGGGGAATTTGAAATATTTCTTGTTTTTCAGTCATGGCACATCTATGCATTTTGGCAATGGAAAATTTCTGGAATTTTAAAAATCTTTCTTAGGTAAGGCACCATCTATAATTAAATAAAAAAGGCTGAAGAAAGTTTTGAAACTTTTAAAATATTTATGTATTTACGAACAGAACTAAATCAAAATGGACACCAATACTGCAGTTTTCTTTAAACTGATATGGATCGGTGGTGGAGATGCCAAGAATGAAGAGAAGACAATAGTTTAACACTGCTTTTATCAAGTTTTCCAAAATAACACACAAAAAACTGTCTGAGAGCTATTTATCAATTGATATCAAATGAAAAACAAATAAGATATTTGCCGTCTTCATTCCCAAGTTGCCAATATTTTTTTCCAAAGTAATTTATAAATCTCCTGACTGACATTGAAACTGCAATAACAAACCAAATTTATAAACCCTCGACATTTCCAATATAAATGAATTGCATGTCTCGGTTCATATCTATGAACATTGCAAGAAAATCAATGAGAGTGAAATTAAAAAGGGTCCCGTCGGTCTTGGACACAATAGTATAGTTACAATTTCTACACTGAGATTGCATAATCCAATGGCTAAATATTCCTCTTTTGTCAAATTCCTTAATGGATGTAATAGTTTATGACAAGTCACTTTTTATTAAGCATTTCTCTACTAAAATATTAGAAAAAACCTCATCTATAGTGGTTTCAGCTTGGGTAATGTCCTATAACAAGCATTTTGCATTATAGTGCAGGCCTACTCGTTTGAAGAATGAATGATTTCTGCAACAGATATTGGCAAATACAGGACAATTAACTATCAGAAATTAACTGGCTGTTATACTGCAATGAATACCAAGTCATCAAACAAACAACTATACTGGTGGTCAAAAGACGTGCTTCTTCTGAAAATGGTGTACACGTACTTCCTATTCACAAAGCCTGCAGAGGCCTACTGTTTTGCATCACTTCCTTTCATGAACTGATTGTCTAGTGAAAAACAGGAAATAAGACATAATCAAAATAATAAATGTGTCTTGTCTGATAACCCAGTGAACTTAAAAAAGGATGTGAACTGTGCTCTCATATAGGAACTTGTTAATCTCATTATTCATGAAAATAATTTAAAATAATACCAGTCTTCACACATGATATCTTACTGCCTAAAATTTTTCAAATATACTGGTTTCCCATATATTTTGGTATGTCAATATTTGGTTGATGACAGTCACATTCATCATACATCAATTTATATGTGATATCACACCATGTGACTCTAGTCACATTCAAATCTCACTGTGTGACTTCAGTCACATTCACCACACATCAATTTATATGTGATATCTCACTGTTTGGCTCCAGTCACATTCAATTTACATGTGATATTTCACCATGAGATACCAGTCACATTCATCATACATCAATTTGTATGTGATATTTACAAATGATATCTCATATGACTCCAGTCACATTCAATTTACAAATGATATCTCACTGTGCGACTTTAGCCACATTCAATTTACATTTGATGTTGTTCTGTGTCACTCCAGTTACATTCATCACACATCAATTTAAATGTAAAATCTTCCGTGACTCCCGTCACATTCAATTTACATGTGATATCTCATCAAGTGATACCAATCACATTCATCATACATCAATTTATATGTAATATCTCATTGTGTGACTCTAGTCACATTCAATTTACAAACAATATCTCACTATGTGACTTCAGTCACATTCAATTTACAAATGATATCTCACTGTGTGACACATTCAATTTCGAAGTCAAAGTGTGTCACTCCAGTTACATTCATCACACAATTTACATGCAATACATTCTGTGTGACTCGAGTAACATTCAATTTATATGTGATATCTTCTGTGTGATCATTCAAAATCAATTTACATGTGCAAAGTATCTTATTAATGTCTAAAATCATTATCATACTGTATGTGATATCTCATAATTCAAATAACACTCACCCTGAAATGTAATACTTCACTTCATGTTTCAAATTATACTGTCAAATTATGTGTATGTATCTCACTAGTTACATTTACATACAACATTTCCACAGGTCAATTTAGCATCAAATTTGTCAGCAGTGCCCAAAAACCTTCCTTAGTAGCCCCTACAAGTTGCAAAAAGCAACAATGAACAGCCTTCTGAAAGGTTGAAATTATCATGCCTTATAAATTTCTGGGGATAACTCTATCATGTGATATATTAGTTTGTTTCTAAAATCACTGCCAAATTACTTATGATGTCCCACTTTGTGTCACAAATCCACTCGTATCACATGTGCTGATGTCTCAAATCGCACTGTCATACTGCACCATGTAGTGTCTTAATTTGTGGTTCAAGATTACATCTGTGATATCTTATTTTTGACTCAAATCATATTGTCAAATAACAAGTGAAATTTCACTTCATGTGACTCAGATTACAGTCTAATCACACGAGATAAGATCTCCTAGTTTCTGGCAATGTCACAGCTTCGCCTAATCAGAAGCATCTTTTATTCTAACAAATTTAAAGTTGTATTATAGTAAGAATATGATGGCAAATATTTCTATTTTAGCTTTAAAGAAGCAAGATAATAACTATTCTTCTACGTTGATCATGCAGACTAAACTTACTTCAAATAAATTTTATGTTTTTATAATCTGAACTATTTTTTTTTGTACATCAATACTGATGACATGTTTTGATAGTTTATCACTGCATTATGCAATATCCAAACTGCAGCAAGGGAAAAATAGCAAAAAAAGAATTTCACAATTCCAAGTAACAAAGACATAAGCAGGATGTTTGAAAGAGGGATGCATTTCTACACTGAGTAATCTGGAGACCACTCAAGGTGCCCAGCAGCTCCAGGATAGTACCCTTTTTGGAGGGGGGATCCAGCCTCTGCAAGCTCCAAGGATTTGAGCACTGAGGAATATTGGGAAGGTTTGGGTTTACAATATAGATAACATTTTTTTACATACTGTTGTCTAGAAATGGGGGTGCAATCACACCTGATACACCCTTCCCAGCTCCTTCCCTGGTTACAGGCATTAGTTTTTAGACCAAGAAAATTTCAAGCAGAGTAAGTTTTGTACTATTTATATATACTGAGCAAAAAAAGATTTTTTTTCATGTGCACTAAATAGACAATGTATGATTTCCAAGAAATGATACTTAACTAGAGGCTCACCTGAGCCTGTATCGCTAACCTAGTTATAAGCTGATCCACTACCCAAAACTTCTGTTGGCATGAAAACTTGCTAGAAAACCATCCAATGATCATTCATGAACCGTTTTGGTTTAATTGTCTCCGTTGTTTCTGACAAGAAGATATTTGACTGTTTTTCCTATAGGGTCCTATGTTAAACTATGTCCTGCGGTGGCAGCCATCTTATATGTCCAATCAGCATGAAAACTACAAAATTCATAGAGGACCAGGGTTGTCCCTAAGTTTTGACACAGACGGGTGCAAAGCGCAAGTAGCAGGAGATTCTTAGAATCATTCCCATTCAATTCAGTTGTAAAAATACCAAAGTAGCCGGGGTACTAGTCTGAAGGGGAAAATCCCTGGCTACCGGCCCTTATGGACAACCCTGAGGTGTCCTTATTCATACTGATGAAATATTGCATATATTGTAGGTAGGAACTTTGGACATCCTGGTTGGTTTGTCTGATGATCTTGGAAAGCTGGATGCATATTGTGAAAGGTAAATTGGATTGATGGTAATGAATTTGAATTTAATTACTAACTAGAATGGTAAGTCACAAGGCTCTGCTTTTTGCAGTGAAAATGTGGCTTTGTCAAAACTTGGCCTGTGGTGATGGATATACATGTCACTTAGTAAAGAATTAGTACTATAATGTAACCATGCTGTCTATTGTAAGTTTATTGACATTTTTGTAAAACTTCATTATTTCACCAAATTAGAAAGTGTTAAGCAGAACATTATGTTCGGATTTGCTAAAATCTGTAACTATGCTAGCACTCTAGATGTGTGTATGAAAAGCGTTCCAATATCTGCTATTTTCAAACTTCACCATTTGACACAGAAACATTCATATATTTCTAGATTTTGCACTCTTTTCTTTGCATACTGTACTATAAAACAAGATCTTACTGATATCAAACTGCTGTCGGTCACAGTTAACAAGTTTCAGTTGAAATATATTCATGTGCAAGAAGATTGTTATTTGAATTTTAAGTTAGTTGTTTTTGATTGGATAATAGACAAAGGGAGATAACTTAATTGTGAAATTTATACAGCATGTCAATTTAGATTTATTCTGGGCAATAGATAGCTTTAATTCTTATATTGTACAATTCTCAAATACACAGCATTTAAAGCAAAACAAGCAAATCTGAACATTTGGACCATACATGCTTTCATTAATGCATTTTGTATGTTCATTTGTGAAAATTGTGCACAGCTGTTCTAATATTTCTGACTATTTGTTGTTATATACATGTACATGTATTTTGTAGTGTAACAAAGAAGATAGCACAGTATTTAGGAGATGTACTTGAAGCACAGAGAGATAAACTTTTAGAAAATTTGGTGGCTAATGGAGGTTTGTATTCTATAGAAATGGATGGAAAGTTTGTGGGGGGAATCAAGGAAAAGAGATGAGAAATGGAATGAACTAGCAACAAAAATATAAGCTGTTTCAAATATTCTTATGTTTAGATTGGAAGTTAGTTAGAAACTGCATGACCCACCTGTGAAAAACAAACAAAGAAATTGTCTCCATAAAATGAAATTGGTAACATTATTCTGTCAGTGAATCATTTGAAGATCAGTTTTAGACCCACCACCATCTTATATTTTGTTATGTTTATTTGTTTGTGTGATTTTAAACCTGTTTCAGAAAGTTTCAGCAAAGTCATGTTACCTTTGCTGCAACTTTCTGAAATATAGGTTTAAAATCACATTCCACTGTTTTAATAGTGTAAGATGTTGTGTTACCCTTAGAAAACCTCTATGCTTCGGCAGGTAACAGTGGTTACTTTACTGTAGTGTAGTTATAACTTTTAGAAATTAAACACAATAAAATTCTTCCTAGCATATTATTCTAATCAATAAAATGATTACAGACTGTATTTACAATGTATGTACACTTTTGTTATGTATAAAACTAAAATTTATTTTCTTTTCAGTTGACTTGGTCACCTACCTAACAAGGTTCCAGTGGGATCTGGCAAAATATCCTATCAAACAATCTTTGAAGAATATAGCAGAAATTGTTGGAAAGGTAAATGATATGAATTTATCAAAGAATATTGAAAAAAAAAACACTTAAACAAAAAAGGAACAGAAAAAAGTTTGTTTCACTGATAATAGTTTGCTAATTGCTCTATTGAACTGCATATACTAAGGATACATTTAGCTGATATAATACAGTCAACTCTCGTTAAGGGAATAATCATTTTACTTTGACTTAACTGAAAATTTGAGCACTCGTGAGCAAAGTTAGTTATTACTGTGAAGAGACCATAATTTTTTATTTGAGCTATCCAGGAAACTACTTATCTGAATTCAACATAAACAAAGGCAACTGTATTTTCTAAGAGTTAATTTTTCCATGGCTACTAAAAGTTCACTGCCTGTATTCCACCATATGAAGTTTCAGGGATATTACATATATGTGATACAATTGACCATCCATGTGTTCATCCATCATCTGTCTGTCTGTATTCTTTGTTTCCATCAAATAACTTTTGTTCTAACTAACAATTTTTTTTGAAACTTTATAGTTTTCTTACATGTGACAACAAAACACAGATTAAATTCAGTTTAGTGTACATTTTCCAAGCTGTTTTGGATTCCAGAGTAATGAGCTTTGAAGCAGTGAAATTTGGCAGGTTTCATGTAATGCTCCCATTACTGTTTGTATTGTATGGCAGTGTCTTTTATTGTATGTTAAGAATAGGATTACTTCCATAGATTGATAAGCTAAATGTCCTATATATCAAAATGGAGATCAAATTTGGCAAGAGAAGTAACAGAGAAATTACTGACAGGGATAACCACAGCCTATTTGAAAGTGGTGCTCCCTGCCCTCTTAAAGAACCACCCTAAAATTATCTAAATTTTGTTACTTTAACAAGAAAATAGGTGAAGGTAAGGAAATTTTTGAAAAAAAAAATACTGTTTTTAGCAGTAATTTCATATGTGGTGATTCCTGACTGCATCCATATTCACTTAATACATGTATGTGAGTCTGCACAAATGTTAAGCACCATAAGACTTTGTGTTGGAAACAACCTCCTTGACTTATTATTTTTCATGTTTTATTTCCAGCAAGTGTCACAAATAGAAACAGATCTAAGGACCAAGTCGCAAGCGTATAACAATTTAAAAGGAAATTTACAGAACTTAGAAAGAAAAGCAACGTAAGACAGATATAATAAAATTTTTTCATAGATTTAGTAGGGCAAAATATTGCATGCAGAATTGTTGTATTTCTCCACTAGAAAAGAAAAATGGTATACTAAGTGAAAAAAGAAGAAATCTATGTATAAGGCATGATACAGTCACAAAAACAAATTGTTCCTAAAGAATTTCACTTTGTTCATATGATAAGAAACTAGTTGTTTCTTAATCAAGTCTGTTATTTCAAGTATAAAGAAGTCCATTTTCTGCTTCTCTGCTTAATTTTTTTTTTTCACTGGGTTCAAATATTTGGCTGATTCTCAGTTTCCCATATATTTTTGTGAGCTTTTTCTCACAATGCCGTGGGTCTATTCAGTTGGCTTGCCACTTTTACATACACAAAATATTCCACTTACCAGTAGTAGTTAAATATGAA
>JAOXYI010360195.1:0-10152 GCA_028566495.1 Lithophaga antillarum
AGGTCACATTTTCATGCTCAGGTCCATTTCTAAATAACCACAGGCAGGTGAGACATATTTGTGTGTCCACCCTTGTTGATGTAGGTTGTTGCTTCAGTATTTACATTCAGCTCACCTAGCTTCGCCAAAAGCCATATTTTCTTTTGCCATTACTTCCATCTGTTCTCTGTTGTTAATCCATTTGTTAACTTTTCACATTTTAATCATCTACTCAGAAACCAATAGGCTGATTAAACTGAAACTTTACAGTGCTAATCTATGGATGGTTTCCTCATTTTGTGCACATAGGATATTCAGTATGGCTGAAAGTTCTAAAATCACTCTTGTTTGAAAGCACTGACGATTACTGATCTATGGATAGTTCTCTATAAAATTTTAAGACCTTCAATATGGCCACCACAGGGCAAAATGGTTTCTAATCAGCTGAAATTGTCTGAAACCACATGGGCGATTGGACAGACACTTTACAGAAATGATCAAGGATGGTCCTCTACAAAGTATCATCATTTTGTGCCAATTGAATATTCAGTATTGCTGCCACAGGGCAAAAGTAAACCACCAGGCCAATTGAACTGACACTTTACAGAAATTATCAAAGGATGAACCTATAAAGTATCCTCATTTCCTGCCGATCGACCATTCAAAATGGATGATACAAGGAAAAATTATTTCTGATTGGTCAAAATTTCAAAAATCTTTTCTGAAACAATTAGGCCATTTGAACCAAAATTTGACATAAAGGATGGATGGATGGTACACAGTCTTCTCATTTCATGATGATTGGACATTCAATATTACTACCGCAAGTCAAAATGGTTTCAGACTGGTGGAAATTTTTAAAAACTTTAAAAATTTTAAAAACCACTATGCCAGTTGAACTGAAACTTTACAGAAATGATTTATGGATAGTCTTTTGAAGAGTTTCCTCTTTTCCTGCTGATCGGACATAACATATGGCTACCACAGGGTAAAATGATTTCAGATTGGATGAAATTTCAATTTTTTTCTTGTCTGAAACCACACGACTGATTGAATGAAACTTAACAATATCCTTGTTTTGTGCTGATCCAACAACCAATATAGCCAGCATGCAGCATTATAGTTTCTCATTAGCTGAAATGTTAGAAATTTCGTGTGAAACCCCTAGGCCAGTTGAACTAGTACATGTATGTGTTGTCCTGTAATTTTTTTCCTTCGTTTTGTTATGATTAGACATTCTGCATGGTTACTACAGAACAAAATGGTTTCTGGTTGGCTGAAAGTTCAAATATCTTCTCATACAAAACTACATTTCAACCAAATTTTGCAAAAATGATATGTTGAGAGTTCCCTGGAAAGGTTCCTCATTTCATGCTGACCTGACATACAATATGGATACCCTGTGAATAAATAGTTTTCGATTGGCTGAAATTTCAAATTTCTTGTGTGAAACCACAAGGTCAACTGAACCGAAACTTTCATGTTTTTTGTGCAGATTTGACATTCAGTATGGCCACCACTGGGCAAAATAGTTTCTAATTAGCTGTTTCAAAAATCTTCTCATCAAACAACAGACTGGACCTTTTAAGCCAGAACTATAGAATTGTTCCATGTATAGTCCTCTCTACATGCTCCACATTTCATGCTCATCTGACATCAGTATGGCTGCAATTCAGAAATTAATCTTGTGTGGATCAGCAAGGATCAAACACAAACGTGGAAGCAGAAACAGGCACATCACTGAAAACTTATTATAAGACTAGGACAATACGAACTCCTGTAAAAACCAGGAGTGACATCGGGTGCTCCGGAGGAGTAAACTTGTCCTGCACTACATGGCACCCGTTTTACATATTATTTTTTCCATGTTTTTAGCGAGATTGTCTTGTCCGGCTTGATTTTCGCGTCAAGACGGTGTTCGTGTCACTTCCAGTTTTCGTGGTGAGTAAATATTTATTTCTTTTAATGTTTTCGTGTTATTTTAATTTGTCTTGTCGTCTCCAACAAGATTCACGTAAAAAACGATGTTCGTGTCGCCCTTTACTACGACGGATGCTACATGCAGACTGGGAGTAATAGACTCCCAGATGCAGGGTAGGAGAAGCTCCACCTGTTCTCATTCCCAAATTTTGTAAAGATTCAGAATGTCCGATTTTTTCCTCTATTTTGTTTCGTTTTTCCTTTGTGTTTATACTACTGTTGAATTATTATATCCGGACTGCACCCCCAATTATTTCTTAGTATTCCACCGTCGTCACAATATTGTGACAATGTTTTTATAATGAGTCGAACTTTGTAACTTCCTGTTTATCTTTAATTCCTTATGGCAGGACGTTTCAATAGGATGTCAACAGATTCATGTTGTTCTTATCATTTTCTGTAAATTATGTATAATTCATGAAATACGGTTTTCTCTTCAAGAACACAGTTTATTTCTATACATATCTGCATCACCATTACTATCGTTTTAATATTTTTTTCAGATCGAAAGGGAGATAGGAAGGCCTTAAATAATACTCACCTTAAACGTATTCTCAGAACCTTCTTCCTTTTATTTGTACTTCCATTATCCAGAATAGGATGCCTTACAAGGCAAGTCTCATCTACTGGCACTTCTGTTGCCCAGTCAGCAGCTTTGAGAATTTCTGAGGCGGATGCTCGTTAAACAAAATAGAGAAGTACATATACTCTTGGTTTCACGAGCGCGTAAATTACATAAGTTTTCCTCTGAAAGATCATAGACATACTAAATACGAGAGACACCCCCCCCCCTCCCTAAGGCACAGATGCAAGTGTACAGACTCTTTTTGATAGTGAGAAAAACAGAATTCACGTGCACTCGACGAGTTTCAATCATTTTCAAAAAGATTTCAAAGCACAGTAAAAAAAAATCTGTCGTTTATTTCAAATTTGTCAGAATTTGGAATAAACTAGAACAATGACACAGTCATGAAGGGCTCCGCATATGGCATCATAGATATTTTGTAGTGGAGGGTGCAATACTTGTAGCCCATCATGCACGGGCGTTTGCATCGGCTATATGTCTATTAATGCGTTTACCCAGTTTCTTGTTAGTAAAATAACATGTACATGTATGAATAAATATAATAAAAATTTAATAATAATTAAAAAAAGTTGTTTAATACTGAATCATTTTATAACCTGTTACTTTATAACATCACATGAGGTCATTCAATATACAATCATATTAATGCATGTGTATGATGGAAACGTACCAGAATTACATTTGGAAATCCACATTTATCTGTTTGTGGTCACTGTAACAGGCCCAGAGCTGAGTAACTGTTGAATGATGGCTATTTCGTGTCCAAACATGGTCAATGTGGGAACCACTTTGGCGTGTTGGTGCTGTAGTAATGTTAATGAATCCTGCTTTTAGCAGAATATCAAGCACATTGATTGGTTTCCGAAGGTCAATGTTGAAGTCTCCGATGATCACTGATGACTGTGCATGATTTTGCAGGAAGTATTGAATGATAGAATGAACTTCATATATTGTTGATCTAGGTGGACAGTAAATTAGTAGCAATGAGTAGTTGAAAGTATCACTAATGTTCATCAATTTCACGGTAAATGCATCAACTGCTAGAGTTATGGACAGAGACAGCTTTTCCTGTTTGATGGCGCTGGATTAAAATACAGTTGCTCTACCACCTTGACTTTCTGTCCTTCCAGTTGAGGTAGCTCTTATATATCCTGTCATGTTGAGGTGATCTTTTTTCCTGCCATGTTTCAGTCAGGGCCTATACATTAGCTGTGTTGTAGCCACATCTTTTTTGTGTGTAGGACCAAGTCCATGAAAGTTGAAGAAACACGAATGACTTCAGTTTTCAGTGTTAGTTTGTGAGAGTCAAACACTGCTGCTTTGTGTTCTTTTAGTCTTTTCATTTCTTGTGTGTGACACTATCATCTGTGTTACAGCTTCTGTCTTGAAATCCAGGAAATACAGTCCATTTAGTGAGGTAACACGACTGAAAACAAAGTATGTTTGCCCCTTCGTTTTTAGTTTTTTGAAGGAAAGAGCGACTTTATTAAGTATTGCTCTTTCAACTTTATGAATGGTACAGACTCAGCACAGAACAAGAGAAACTGTATCCGTGTAACTTCTGAGGATGTTTCAGATTTTCCTGCATTCTGTTTAACATCAATCGGTTGTATTGGAACACCATCTTTGTAGTTGCGCAGTGGAATGTTTGATTTTTCCAATCTTCTTTTCGTCAAATCTCTCTATCAGGGCTTTGGGTAGAGGTGAAGGACGGTCATTGGGTAGGATATCTCGTATGACACCGGTCGCACCATTACTAATCCATCACTTACACCAAGGTTTTTTTTGTCAGCATCACTCTTGCATTTTGACACAGAGTTAGATCTTGAACTAGTCCTCTTACAACTTGTGAGCAGTCATAGTTTTTAAGCACATTTGGATATTTTGTAATAGTCTCTATATGAACCTTCTCCTCTGCATGATTGACGAGCATTAGCGAATTGTGGGAATCTACATCAACCCTAGTTGGGTAGATATGTAGAGCATGTACTGGGTAGTTTTGGTCTGTTCTAGAGATGATTCTTGATTTAATTGCTTCAGTGTCTTCTTAGGAATGATTGGCAGTTCTGAATCTACTGAGCATTTCTGCAAATGGCTAATCTTCCTTCTGATGCATGATCTCTACTGGCTCCAGTAACTGAAAGTTGTGTCCAGCCAACACAACTTCAAGCTCTTCCTGATCAACAAGATTTATATCACTGATTTCACTGTTAAAGATCTTATGCTGATGGACAGGTGGCAACTAATAAGTCACCAACTGCCAAGGTATTAATACCTCGAAAGATATAGTCACTCACTTTCGCTTCTTGCAATCGCCTGTGTATGTGCGCAAACATTGTCTTTCCCACCATAGATACTTCATCTATCACAAGAATTTTAAGCTGTGACATAGTGTTTTCCAAGGTTGCCAGCAGCGATGGGTTGCTTCGTAGTGAGTAATACATTCCTCTAGGTAGATGAAATGCTGCATGTAAAGTAGTACCACCAGTGTTGTAAGAGGCTGTTCTGTAGGATTTGTGAGAAGAATAACAAGACTATGGGGATTCTCACCTGGTTGTCGCAGAAATCTAGTTGCCTGGTGGTATACTGCCTTGATTAGTTGGCTCTTTCCTGTGCCTGTACCACCAGCGACAAAGAGATGGAAAGGAGCAGGCCTCTTGGAGGGATATTTTGATGATACCATATCTTTGCATCACTGTATTATATGATTGAATGTTTCTTCATTAGTATCATAATCTCGCAAGGCATCATCCACTAAGTCACTGTGCCGTTTCAATCTATATTTTTTTTCCTGATGTGATGATTTCTCGGACTCAAATTTGGTTTCATATTATGAAAGTTTCGACAGATAATTATTAAAAGTTGTGTCATCGCTGAACTTGATAAGAATAACAGCACCTGAAGATGAAGGGTATACTTGTGAATTTCTTGAGTGTGGATCGAACGAGTATATACCATTCATAGTCGAATACCCGGTATAAGGCACTTTTGTAACCCACACCGGTACCAGTCGGATCACTTAGCACTAGGAATAAATACTGTGAAATTTGTCTTGAATTACTGATATATCAGAAAAAGTTTGTGGTGCTTCTTGAGGATCGCGCCAATTCATTTATTATAGATAAACTGAAGTATTATTTCCGGTAAATTAGTGTTCCTTCAAGGTCTGACACCATAATATATTCTTGTCCATGAAGTTTTGACAGTGTTGCGTACAATCTGGTCCCTTGTTTTAACCAAGAATCCAGAATATTTGGAGTGTTACTTTCCATACCATATGAAAATGCATGAAGAAGGAATATGCAGCTGTTGCAGGTACATTGTTTTCCGGCATGCTCCTGGAAGACTTCATTCTCTTGATGAAAATTCCCACGTAATACAAGAGGTCTGCTCCTTTGTCTGTCCGCCTGGTCACTGAAATGATGATCCAGCATGTGACTTGAAGTTGTTCATTCTGGAAAGAATTTTAACAAGGTAGTATTAATATCATGATCAAGTGACGCAGTCGGGAACATGGAGATATATCTCCACTTACAATGTGTTGTTATATTACCATTTAACAAAAAATACATGTAACTGGCAAACAGGAAGCTGACACTTGACAGAAGCCCAAAAGAGGAGACATCATATGAACCACCTAGATGATTTGATTGATTTGATTTGGAGGCTTTACGCCTTATAGATTAGTATTTCAGCTATCAAGGTGGCCAGTTTTATTGGTGGAGGAAGCCAGAGTATCCGGAGAGAACACACCATATTCCACCCAGATGAAACTGTAAACCAAATATCAGAAATATGAAATGTAGTTCCCGAGCAAAGTTTGATCAAACAGTGTGATGGATGAAATTTATTGATGAAGATAAATGAAGTCAGCAGATATTAAGCTGACATTCAACTGAACCCAAATTAGGAGACACCATATGGCCCCATCTAGATAAAATTGTAAACCAAAAATCAGACGTATATGACGTGTAGTCCCTGAGAAAGCTTTTGATCAAAAAGTGTGAACGGACAGATGTAAGGATGGACAGGACAAACAGGCGGATGGACAGGGTGGAAACATTAAACCTGCCCTTCTTTGAAGTATAATAAATATTGTATATGCTTCTGTTGAATATATTTTAAAAACTGAAGGTGGACACACAAATATGTCTCGCCTGCCTGTGGTTATTCAGAAACAGACCTGAGCACTTAAATATGACGAAAATTAGGGAAGTCAAGGGACTGAGCAAATGAGGTCAAGGTCATACGACTTATTTGAGGCTGATATGTACACCCCCTGATGATTATGTGGACCAAATATGGTTGCTGTAGTACACACAGTTTATCAGAAATGGACCTGAGCACGAAAATGTGACAAATTTAACGAATTCAGTAGCCTGTGAAATTGAGTTCTGGGTCATGTAACATGTGTCAGACATGTATATCCTGTGATGATTGTGTGGGCCAAACATGGTACTGTATGAAGTGTGGTTACTGTTAAATGGACCGGAGGATAAAAACATTTAACAGTCACCTGACTGTAAAATGAGATCAAGGTCATGTGACATGCGTCAGGGTGACATGTACACACCCTGGTCAATGTGTGTGGACTATATATGGTTGTTGTATGATGTGTGGTTACTGAGAAATGGCCCTGAGCATGAAAATATGACAAAGTCAGTGGACTGTAAAAATGAGGTCAAGGTTATGTGACATATGTTAGGCTGATATGTACAACTCCTGATGAAAGTGTGGACCAAGTATGGTTGCTGTATTATCTGTGGTTACTGATAAATGGACCTGAGCAGGAAAATGTGATTCAGAGTTAACGCCGCCGTTGCCGTCAAAAGCATACCTATGTCTCGCCTTCCGCGACTTTTGTCGCAGGCGAAACAGTGATGGAAACACTTTATTCCATTCAGTAATTGCTTTCTCTGTCTGTCTTCCTGTCTCAGAACATCAATGCTTTTCCTTTTCAGTCGTGGCATTTCAACTTTTAAAGAAAATCAGGTACTGAATATCACCTGGAAAAGAATTTGCTTGTTAAAACATTTATATTCACTCTGAATACCACTTTACAAAAAGCATCTAAATGTGAAATAATAAACATTCCATTGTTATATGGCTGTATGTATAATTCCTTGAGAAGTTTTGTTTTTTGTGTTTCATTTTGATTTCATTTTGGTAATCAACAAAGGAATATGCAAAAAGGACCATATTGCCTAGCAATGCTTTACACCTGTTGTGACCTGACTTTTAACTTATGACTTCAAAATTTGTCTTCTTAGAATGATATATAAGTATAAGACATACAAGACAATTCACTCCCCTTTTTGACATAAAGCATCATTTTCAAAGAATTGTCTTCTATTTCTACCAGGGTTGGACACAGCTACATGAAATTTGTACCATTACATTTTTATACTTTAATTAAATTACCATTACAGCATCTAATCAAATTTAACTTATCATTTATCATTACAATGGTAATGTAATTAACCAAATTATGTATTATTTGAAGAATTTTTCAGATCGTAAAACACAAGAACTAGCGGCAAAGAATAATCTTCAACAGAAATTCTTTCAAGTTATTAGTAATAGGTTAAAATTTGATATGCATTGACGTTGTTACATGAAAATATTTGCACCTCCTTTTAGGCACAAAATTCCCATTCAAAGTATCTTTTATGGAAATCATTGCATAAATTCAAAATGTACCAGATGTTCATAACTGATGATATGTAACATTATTTTTTAATAATTATTGGCAACCTTAGTTTTGTATACCTTTCGTTCCAACGAATATACTATTGAAGTAATTAATTGTAATATATTAACTTGACACATTATCAGTACCTCAACCCTGATTTGTAGCCTTCTCCAATGAAATGCATGTTTCGTGAAGTTGGTTTAATTAATCTTTAATCATTCTGATGTCAACCGCACCATTCTCCACCTCTTTATTTATAGCCTAAAATACAGCATGCATACAAAGAAACCTATGTTAAGTCAAAACGCTTGGCATATACTTTATGCTTAAAAATGAAAAAAAAAGTCTCTCGTGATTTCCAAACATTAGCAATAACAAGTTTACAGTCTATGATAAGACAGAAAAGAAAATATATTGTTGGGCCAGTGCCTCCAACTGTTTGTGGGACCTGGCCAATATTTTCAAAAGCTTTTAGGCCTATTAGGCATGTTAACTGCTTATGGGGCCTGTTCACTGTCTCGGACCGCTTGTGAGGACTGTTCAGTCATTCTGACTGCTTCTTGGGTCACTTGAGAGGCCAGTTCAGGTTCTCAAACTACTTGAGGAGCCTGTTCAGGTTCTCCAACTACTTAAGGGGTCTGTTTAGCTTCTCCATCTACTTGAGGGGCCTGTTCACCAACTGCTTCTGGCACATTCAGTGTCACTAACTACTTGCAGAGTACCTGCAACATTGTCGTCATCCGTAAATTCTTCAAGAAATGATGAATTTAGTTCATCATATTGATTTTTCACTTTCTCAAGTTCTTTTTTCTGTTTCATATTTTCTGCTTCCAATCGAATGACTTTTGCTTTGACTACATTATATTCTTTCTCGATAGCTCCAATTTGAATCATCACTTGCACCTTCTTTGCTGCAAGCACCCTGTTTGCCCTTTCAATGGTTGATTTTCCAGCTGCAGACGTTTTCTTGTCATATCTGTACATTGCTGCACACAACTGGTCATCATTGTCCTTCACTGCTGATTCAAGAGTTCTTTTTTCAGGTTCTTGATATGCTCAGACATGGTTTTCTAGCTGGAACAACAAGGACACACAGCTATTGTAAAATAAGAGCAGATATGACAGTGCAAAAACAGGTTATTGATATGCTGCTGCATACTAAGTTGAAATACCACAACGGCATACAAAGATCAAGTATTGCAAGACAATCTCTAGTCCTCCACTGGTGGAGATATATTATGGCCAGATTGCCAAATTTATCAAGCTATAAACCTAGACCTGGCAATAGGCCCAAACTTCTATTTTGAAAATTCTAATTTGGGTTTTATTAAAAAATCTATTTTCTTGCAATAAGCCCATCCCCTAACTTTGGAGCTAAATCTCCTGGGCTTATCGCTGGATAAATATGTGATTAAGTATTTTTAATAATGTGGACGTGTACCTAGTATAGTCATTATCTGTTTTCCATAACTGATTTACAACTTTTTACTGGCTTTTGTACATATGAAGCAGGACATGCTTACCCTTCTAGAGCACCTAATGCCACTCCCGGTTTTTATAGGAGTTCGTATTGTCCTACCGTTAGTTTTCAGCGTTGTGTCTGTGTACTACTTCCATGTTTGTGTTTGTGGTTTTCCTTTGTTGATAACAGTCTTGTCTGGTCCGATGGATATTTGACTTCTGAACTTCTGTATTCTTCTCATTCTATGTCCCCAACAATATCTTGGATGGTCAGATAGACAGAACGATGGACAAGGTCATGGGAACCTATAGTTCCCTCCCCCGGACTCATGGGAAACTAATAAACATTGGTGAAAAGCTACAATAGTTAGACAACAATGAATATTGGATTAGATAATTGAGCAAGGAATTAATTATGGATGCCAATGTGGTGCTCTTAACAGCAGTGCCACAT
>JAOXYI010360305.1:0-10151 GCA_028566495.1 Lithophaga antillarum
AGTTTATAATCCACATGATCAGGTAGATTTTCGCCAAAACACGTTTCAGCTGGTGTCAACCACTCCTCTGGACCTTTTGAAGCCAAAATGCTGACCCCTCAGGAACTATGTGACGTAACATTTTTAGTTCAGATTAACCAACTACACTATACATGTAATCTACTCCCCTCTTTTTTCCAGTTGTTAAGTGAAGTAATGTAAAAGGTTGAAATGCTTAACACGAGTTCAAAATGCTTAAAACAATACAGTAATGCCTAAAAGCGATTGAACCCCCAACACTGGAACGCCTGACAAGTCGAAATTCTCTGTAAATCATTCACAACGCATTTCATCTACATTCAGCTTGTAGCCGTTAACAACGGAAACAGTCAAGAGGAGTCACGAAATCGGATTACAACCCTTGTAGTATGTTATGTGTGTTGTCCGGAGATTATTTCTTGTCACAAGTTCACCCCTTGTATGACGCTACTCGCTATGAAAGTTTCTGAAGGGGATTATTTTAATTTTCAAGTTCAACCCTTGTACCATATTACACGTATAAACATTTCTTCCGGAGATTATTTTTTTTTCCGAAGATTCAGTTTATTTTTCAAGTTCACCCTGTGTACCACGTTACATATATAAACATTTATGCCGGAGATTATGTTTTCCGATGATTTTTATTGTCATGTCTGGCAAAGATTTTATATCACTAAAATAATAATCTTCGAAAACGTCAATCGCCGAAGGTTTTTTGTTTCAAAAAATAATGATTTCTGGAAGCGGATGATTCCCGGAGATTTTTATTTTTAAGAAAATAATAATCTGCGGAAACATCAATCGCCGAACATTTTTTTTTTGGTCAGAAAAATAATAATCTCTGGAGAGGGATATTTCCCGGAGATTTTTATTTTTAAGAAAATAATAAACTGCGGAAATGTCAATCGCCAAAGATTTTTTTTTTCTTTTTGTCAGAAAAATAATAATCTCTGGAGATGGATAATTCCCAGAGATTTTTACTTTTAATAAAATAATAATCTGCGGAAACATGTCAATTTCGGAGATTATTGTCTGCAATACAAAATGCATGTAAAATAATAAAAATCTTCGGGGGTTCAATACGGCTTTCCATACAAAAGACATATTGTCTTATTTCGTAACGAAGTCCCACCATGTAACTCTAGACTGGCAAAAATTATGTGTAAATTCTCCACTAACGTGTTTCTTTTTAATTCATCGAGAACAGATAAATCCAAAGGAGTTACGAAATCATAGTATAACCACTGTACAAGGTTATTTGTATGAACGTTTCCTCCGGAGATTATTTTTTTTATCAGTTCACCCCTTGTATAACGTTACTGATATAAACATTTCTGCCGGGGATTATTTTTTCCGGAGATTTTTATTATTCAAGTTCAACCCGTGTACCACGTTACACGTATAAACATTTCTTCCGGAGATTTTTATTTTTCAAGTTCAACCCATGTACCACGTTACACATACAAAAATTTATGCCGGAGATTATTTTTTCCGGTGATTATTATTATTTTTTAGATCACGAAAATAATAATAATCTGCGGAAACGTCAATCGCCGAAGATTTTTTTTTTAAAGAAAAGTAATAATCTCTGGAGGTGGACAATTCCCGGAGATTTTTATTTTTAATAAAATAATAATCTGCGGAAACATGTCAATTCCGGAGATTATTTTCTGCAATACAAATGTATGTAAAATAATAATAATCTTCGGGGGTTCGATTCGGCTTTCCATAAATTTATATTACCGGAATGGTTTAAAATATATTTTTTAAATCTACATTGCATGCACTTTGCTAGTGTTTTATTACAGTTCTGCTGTATAGATGAAAAGTTTACCTTTTGTCATGTGTTCTATAGTATGTAAAAAGATTAAGACAAAGGACAACGGGCAATAAGGGCCAAAAATGGCCTAGTTTCCGAAATTAATCATATTATGACAAACTTATTCATTACGGAGAAATGAATATGATAAATCCTCATCTTTAATGCACATAATCATTTCCTATTGACGACTAGGTGTCCATAAAAAAGAGAAAAAACGTGTTTGCTATATAATTTGTGCGGACAACTGCAAAATATCTCTTCACAAAATTATCAAAATAAATTGTTATAAAACTCTCAATGAAGGTTTACTAATATTTTTACATGACTAGATCAAATAAGATTTGAACACACAAATTAAGTAGAACTCTTCATCTTGTTCTCAAATGTGAAAGAAATAAAATGCTTGCTTTTCTTAGTGACGAAATTTTCTAATTAGAGAAAATAAAATGTGCTCGGTGGAATGACTTCTACTTATCTCCATGATAGAGGTAAATATCCATGCATAATACAATGTATACAGACATGCAAGATGACAACCTTATATACATTACCAGCCTTTGTTAACAATCAAAGAAGTTTGCAGTTTTGCCTAGTTTTGATACATATTGAAAGATACACAACATTCATCAATTATGCCTTTATTTCCACACGCATCATATAAAAACATATTTCATTTTTATGGCCTTCATACCCTATTAGACCAATAAGAATACCTACAGGTCTGCAAAGGACTCATAATGACAATTTTAAGGTTGTAGGCTATTGTATGATGCTTATAAGGGTCACTTTACTTATTTGTATCGAAATAAGAAGAATACTAACTCAGGTAAGGAAAAGAATTGTATGCAATATATCTGATTTTCTAAATCGCAATTGAGGTCATATTATTAAATACTTGTACGATTTGCTGTGACGAAATATTATTAACTCCACAGGAAACAACGTTTTCCCCTGGATCACATTGATTTTTGCATTTCTTCTTGAAAAGAAAGATACCTCAGCTGCTAATGTAGCCTTTTTTTTTCTTTTTCTCTTTCTCTTTTTTCTTTTTGGTACAATGCGCGTCGGTTCGTATTTTTATGTTTCTATACTTACAACAACTGTTTTTTAAATAAATAATGACGAGGAAAACCATTCTTTATCATCAATTTAGTTATTCTATAAATTTGGGTACATAGCTTACTTGTATAATTTCTATATATTTTGATACATTCTACCGTATCTCTCACGAGATATTATCAAGCATAATAATCGTACAAGAATTTGATATGTTAATATCTATCGTCTCAAGTTATATAATTAGACCTACAACAAACATTTTCAAAAATTATCATAAGTCAGTAAGTTTATAAAGTCTTTGTTTTTTAAATGTTTTCTGTATTTTTTAATTTCATTGAACATTTACACAAAAACCAATGGTTATCATAATTAATGTAAATTTGGACAACGAAGTACTTTTTGTATAATTTTGTATTTCTCTTTTACAGATACATTCATTAAGTGAATATCCAGCAAAAACAGCAACAGTAGATTTTCACAAGTTTCAACGAAAACTGTAATAATATTTGCTGAACAAAATGTTCAGGATGAGAGGATTATTAACCATACTTCACGTATTCAGTTTTCTTTCAAGTGGTGATCCGTTATCGACAGAACGTAAAACTAGCATACATATTACAAAGCTATCACAAGATTTTTATACAGACACAGTTTCCAACAACTGTTCTTTAAAGGCTTTAAATTCTTCTGCATTGGAGGAACTGAAATCGTATGTCTCAGATGAAAGTCAGAAGGTACTTATATTTCTAAATTTTCAGATCGTCAGAAAAGACGATCACGTATCCAAAATACCTGTTTTTTCAAAGTCGTCGAAACGCGTACGTTTACAAACCATTCAGTTGGGTTCGATCCACAGGACCGCATGGAAATAAACTTTTGCTATTGCATCCGCAGTTCGAGCAATTGTCACTTGGTATACTTATGTTTGGTGTCGAGCATGTGAACATTAACTTGAGAGATCGACCGCTCGGATGTACTTTTAATCTTACTATTGAACAGCTTCAGTTAAGACTATTTAAACTCATGATGAACGATTTAAAATTACTGAAAAAGAACAAAGACAATGACAAAGAACGTTTCTGTAACATGCGTGTAAAAAATGACAATGGCAAAGCAAATTTCTATTATTCATGTTGTGAATATGTTCGGTCTGAGCACTTCGTATGCCAGAAGGTTGAAACTGGGATATGGATGTCAATCCTGTTTAATATAATGGGTGTCTTTTACATAACTGCATTTGCTTTTAGTCCCCTTTTGATCCCGCAGACATGGTACACTACAGAGAGTTATGAAGAATTTCCGTTTCTGTTACCTAATAGACTAAAACTCATAATACAGAAAGTTTTTCTGGAGTACGAAGATCACAAGAAGACCTGGAAGCGCAGTGACATTGCAAACATGAAAAGTTTTTATAAAAAGGTTCAAGACTTATCTTTTGATAAATGTTACTGTTACACAGTAGACAAAGTGAACATAAAAATTACAAAAGGAGGTACTATTTCAGCTACTTCTGTTCCTGCTGGTATTTTCCAGTATCTGTACAGCATTTTCACAGGATGCCGAATCAAAGATCGCGAAGGTGTCCAAGACTGTTGTCAAAGTAAAGTATGTGTAGGTTCAGTAATAAACCCAGATAACTTCACCTGGCATATGATCTTGAGATTTCTAATGAAAACTCTTTTTCTATTATTTTTACTTATTCCCTGGTATTTGCGAGTCATTTTCTTTTACATTTTTGAAAATCAAGAGAGGTATGATAGGAAGATAATGTCGAACGAGTTACATTTAGATTTCCCAGATATACGACAATGGAACATGACATACACATTTACGCCAGGTTTTCCAATATTCTTTATGATGTACTTTTGTGTGTTCTTTGCTCCGTTTTCACACTGGTTTTTCAAATCTATTTTGTTCACTTCTCAAGTTCACAAAACTCCTAAAACAATCAGAGTTACTTTAAGGAAAATCATAGCAAAGTTAATCAAACCATGCGAAAATTTGGGATTAAAAGGAATTCTTGCAGCACCCTTAATAATACCTATTGCCCTTCTCATAGTAATTGAATATGTAATAGCTCTCATTCCGATGTTTTATGTACTTGTGGCCATTTTGTACATCTTTAAAGTTGAAGTGATTGATTTTGTTATACAATATTGGACGAAAATTCAGATTAAAACGATAACCAGACTCACCTTTAAGATCCTTAAAGTGGTCTGGACGAGTATGATATTAGTTTCCTGTTTGTTCATTTGCCTTGAAGTGGTAATATTCTATCTTCATATCATCTTGTATGTTGCAATAGGCATTGTTTTGAATGCTTCACGTGTTTTGACTTATGTAACTTTTGCTATTATTCTTCTGTTTTATGCTTATGTTTCAATAAGAAACGTAAAAAGACAATATGAACGCTTTACCAAAGTCGCAATCGAATATCTTTTATCAGTAGTAAAAGATGACAAAAAAGACATCTTCTCCAGTCAAATTGTGCAATGTGGGAAAAGAATGACAACTATCAAGCAGGCAGAGGCAAGTCAGAACGATCCAAATGAAGAAAATACAGAGTCTAATTCTACAGAGCTGAGCGAGTCAAATAAACCAACAGTGGACTTTCAGTTAAACAAAGAAAATAAGGGTCTCTCATTACAATTCACACGACCTGGTCTAGGTTTTGATAAAACAGGGGAACCCTTCCTACACAAAAACTTGTTTTTTAAGATGTGTAAAATGAAGAATGTAGGGGCACCTGGTCCTGTTTGGAAAAGTTATTGGAACGAATTTGTGCATTTTTCAGCTATTGTAATTTTTCTTCTCTTTGTTGCTATCATTGTACTAGCTTTTGGTGAGAGTCATGGTATTTCTGGAACGTACCAAGCGCTTGCTTCTTTAGGCGGGGGATTAATTCCATTAATTTTACAGAAGTTTTTCTTCAAACCTCGTGATTCCTTTGATTGGAATGCAGAAAAATTTATATTTACTAACAAATTAGAAGAACGGATCAAAGAGTACTCCGAAATTTGGAATGTATCCGACATTATGGGAAATATGGCACCCTCAGACCAAAATGAAGGTGATATAATTATTCAGTTGGATAAACACGACCAATCCATTGAAAATCCTACTTTTGAAACCCCTTACGCAATGGAATTGAAAGAAACTGTTATATAATATTTATTTCATGGAAGTATATAATACATTAAAATTTAAGTTTTTAAATTTATCGTAGATGACAACCTGAAATTACATTGAATGTAAATTTTGTTATGCGATTGTTGAAATTGAAAAGGTATATCAAAATGATGATAATTTCTCTGATTTTAGGGAAAGCTGATGTATCTTTGATTTTGTAGGGAATCGTGTTGAAATGATGCTGTTTTTTTTTTTTTTTTTAGATTACCAAAATTGCACATATGACATCTTTATTTTACTTATGACACATTATCTTATGTTTAAAGTTAAAAGTAGTATCTTAATTAAACACGGCCTTTATATTAATCCTCATAAAATTTTCTAGTTTTACAAAATTGTCAGATAAAAAAATTGTGTGAACATATTTCACATTATTTTATGGTTATCTGTTCTGTTTAACTTTATACTAGAAACTTATTTTTTTCTTTGAATGTCAGTTTTTGGATTAACTTCGTTTAATTGGGCTTAAATGAGTTTGTTAAGCTATTTTAATCTTGCTTAAGTTATCAAATTTCAAGATTGGAATGACTGCGGTCAGTCAACCCCAGTTAAACCATATTTAGTTTGGTTAAACACAGATAAATATGTCTTCATATTGAAAAACGTTGAACCGGTTTAACTGATTTACTGCAGTCATTTCGTCCTAACATTGTTTTGATTGCTTAACAGATTTTTTCTTCAATCTAATTTAATCCTGTTTTAACCAAATCAAGCCAAAAATGGCCATTCAGTCCTGAAAGTA
Source organism: Lithophaga antillarum (assembly GCA_028566495.1). NCBI lineage: Eukaryota > Metazoa > Mollusca > Bivalvia > Mytilida > Mytilidae > Lithophaga > Lithophaga antillarum. The sequence continues at coordinate 6,831 of JAOXYI010360305.1, forward strand.
AGTGACTGGTGTTAGAACTATGCATTTACGTGTTCAGTATTTTAAAAAAAAAGTGACGATATATAGATGTGTTCTGCATGTAAAATACTGAATATATTTACATACTTTTGTCTTTATCAAAATTCAAATTGATATAATAGTAAATCTAATATATCTGATAATTTATTTAATTTTTCTGCTAAAAAAAGTATAATCACAAGAATATGTGTGTGTGTGTCTATGAGAAAAATATAGAGACAGCTCTATGATAGGTAAACGCAACAATAAAAAAAAATTGACTTAATTTTAATTCTATATTGCATGTTTATTTAGTCCCAATTTTTTTTCCTGTGACGTTTTATTTGCATTTACTCTGGGTCAGTGTAAGCGGAAATCATGAATGTACTGTAATTTTACTTTTCAAAATGAACACAAATAAAAAGTTAATACGTAAAGATTCTTTCTCTCATCTTTTTATTCCCTCCATTCCAGGAATATATTCTCTTGCAAAGATATTTCTTAACTAGTTTTTGTTGAACTTTTGGAAGTTTGGTTGTTTTTGCTTTTCAGTGTTCGATTTTCTGTGGATGCTGAAACATTTGGCTTCCAGCACCACTAATGACACGATTTGTGAAATGCACATATGGGACTTCAAATTAATTTTTATATCTCTTGTTCATGTGTTAATACTGGGTCGATGCTACTGCTTGTTGACTGATATTTCCGAGTATATTACCAGCCCAATGGCCAGTACTTAAACAGGTCAAGATCACTACTATATATAGAATGGGGTTCTGTGAACCTTTATTTTTCATTTGCAGAAAAATCTGAGCATGCAAATTGTGTAAAGTATGATATTAAACATAACTACAAGAGCAAAATAATTTTGCGTGCTCTTTTTTTTCCGCCACTGATTGAAAATGACACTTTTCATTTTCCATTGTTTTTTATGTAAAATTTCAATCGGCTATGGATAAAAAATTTTGATCATGCAAAGTTATTCTACTTTTGTGGGGTTATGTTTATTACCATATACTTCACAATTTGCACGCTCATATTTTCAGCCAAAAGATATATAAAGGTTTTATGGCACTTTGACCTTGTGACCCCAAATCCATATTTCGCAGTAATCTCGACCTGTTAAATTATATCAAAATTAATATTCATATCCCTCTTGTAAAGGTATATTTAGCTGGAATTGGGAATATTTTTTGGAAATTTTTGTTTTGCTCTTCAATTTTTGATAAATATTTGACTTCAAGCATCATCGTCATATATGATTTTTTAATATGTTCATATGTTGAATCAAGGGCCTGCCTGAATGGTTAAGGTTGCTGAATCATGACCACTAACCTAACACGCTGTTGTGGGTTCGAGGCCCACTCGACCAGCTTCATGTATTAAGGTTTCCAGACACCTACACTAGGTCGGGTTTTTCACTGGTCAGCTGGATATCTGTCCGGCAGGGTTTTTCTCCCTCAGGACATCTGATAGTTAAGATATAGCTGTAATCTGCTGAAAATGACAATAAACCTCAACAACCTACAAATATATGTTAAAATAAATTAATTTTGGTATCTTGTGATAATGTGTAACCATCGATACATTTAAATTTTCCATCTTGTAGTATACAAATGTATCTATACATGTTAATTTGGCCCTCGGAATCGAGTAGTCTAAATAGTTGGCACAGATCTGTGTTGCATATAGATAGACGGACCTCATATCAATTTATTGTATCGAATTTGATATTGAAGTAATATATACTTTTGTATATATAGAAACTGTCCAGATGATAGAAACTACTTTTTTTAATAATTAGAAGTATATTTATCCAGGTTCATTAAAGTTTAAGGAAACCATGGGGTCTGTCCATCCACTCTTCGGACCTCTAATAGATCTATTTCTGATCCGTGTGATGTTCAATTATCACGTTGGAGATTCCATACTTACCATAGCTGTCTGTTTTCCGCAAATGTTGTCCAACTATTCTTTATAAGTAGACACAATGTGTATGTACCAAATATCACTAACGTTGGAAGAGGCCATTGGATTCGTCTATCGATTTCTCTGACTCTATATAGGTCTTTTTAGATAGTTTGATATACGTCACTTTGGAGTTTCATATCTCAGATGTTTAAGATGCCGCAAAGTATACTTTTTACTATTTCTTTATAATAAGATGATTAGATTAGAAGTAAGCATAGCAAGTTTCATTAAGTTTAATAGAGGTTATATGTTCGCCTGTCGACCTGTCCAACCTCACGCTGGTCTCCACTTGCCCACTAGATGTTCAAACGTCACTTTGAAGATCCCGTTCATATAAAAGCTGTCCAAATGCCTTCAAATTTCCATTACAATTGTTCTTTATTTTAAGAAAAAAATGAATTGGTTGTCAATGATGTCGTGTTGCTTTTTAAAACTGTTTTTGCTAAAGACAGAGGAATGTTTATTATAATTAGCCAATTTCGTCCCTGTAGACGGGTTATTGTTGAATAATTTCCATTGAAATGAAAAGCATCCAAAAATCATTGGAAATTAAATTTCAGTTATCACTGCCTTAACTCAGTAACCTCATCTACTTTAAATACATTGTAGTTAGGATATTCAAAATATTTCATTTGTTTAAATCATCATTCAACCAAAATAAATCTTTTCTAAGTATTCATGCATCCTTGCTCCCTAAATATGCTGCAGGTGGAACACAATAATTCTTAGCTCACCGGATGAGCTATTGGCATCACTCGGCTCCGTTTTATATTTTATACTTCTCCTCAGAAACCACTTAGCCAATTGAACTGAAACTTTGCAGCAATGATGTTTGTATGCTTCTCGAAAGGTTTTCCTGACTAGTAAAACATATGATTGTTGCAGAACAAACATGTTATTAATCCGCCAAAAATGGAAAATTGTTTTAAGATACCACTGACCTCTTGGACTGAAACATTGCAGAAATGATCTATTGATGGTCCTCTATCACGTGTACTCATTTTGTGTCCGTCTAGCATCCAATATGATTATCTGATTGATCGAAATGTTAAAATCATCCCTGCCTGAAATCACTGGGTCAGATAGAAAAAAACTGCAGACTGATATATGTGGATGGTTTTCGAAATGTTTAAAAAAAATTCTTATCTGAAGTCACAAGGCCGATCGGACTGAATCATCGCTAGTTATGTTTCATTTCATGCCAATCTGACATTCAATCTGGCTATCATGCGATATTATGGTTTCTGATGTACCAGTAGTGATGTGAACTTGAATGATCGGTGACTGATCGATAGCAAAATCTGACTGATCGATAACGGATCCGAGCTTGCATCCGTATTTGACGAATATAAA
>JAOXYI010360416.1:0-10151 GCA_028566495.1 Lithophaga antillarum
GAAGATTTAAACCTAAGAATGTAGGGTTTGGAGGTATTTTGATTGAATTTTATATATATGGGGGCTTCGCCCCATATCACAAAGTATATACATAGCCACATTTATAAACAGTGCAAGGGATACACATTTCCGAACTTTTTATTTCTTTACCAGTATTGTTCAGTTAATTATTCATATGTATACCATCATTTCGACAATTTTTGTTGGGTAATCCGTTACTATAGATTTTCCTTTTTTTATCATCTAGTAGTTTGTTGTTAAATTATTATTTGATGTTTTTAATGAGCTTTTCATCCCTTCATTATGACTCTTTTTTAAGTTTCATCACAGCATTGGATTGCTATATCTATTTATGGAAAATGATTGAGCATACAAGTAGAATAAACGTCATGTCCCATTAACCAATATTCTTTGTGCAATGTGGTATAAAATCGTCATATAGTTTCATTTAGTTCTAGTTTAGATTTTCCTTTATGATAAATTTATTTTCTTCTTTCTGGATTTCCTTGTCTGAAGCTCCTTACTGACGGATAGAAATCATAGTGTACGTGTTTATATCCATCCACCACGTACGGCGTTAGTGAAGATCCGGTGGTTTTTACTGCCATGCAGATGTCACAGGGTCGAACACTAGTAAATGACCAGAGCATTTTGGGAAGATGAATATGCTTCTGTTGCAATTTGATTGAAGAATAGCTTTAAGTTCTCCTTACTAAATTTATAGTACTTAGGCTTAACATAATGCTGTTTTTGTGGTCATATTGTATTGGTTGTCTATGATATTCATCTGTCGTTGAGCTACAGGTTTGCTCGATTTAAATAACAGTTTCATCGCTATTTACATAAGTAGATGTGACAAAGCTTTGATTGATTCTTGTTGCATCAAACTCTACTGGCCAGATAGGTTATGAAATTAGTGACATTGTTAGTATTTAGATATATATAAAAATTTGTACGTAATTGCCATTTTTATAATTATAGGCTGTGATTTCGTGACTTTCTATCGCAATTGAAAAATGTGAAATTTCGAAAAGTAGTGAAAATAAATTTTGATTACCACCCCTACCCAAAGATAAATGTGATATACAACTTTTCGGCCATACAATCCTGTTTCTGGTGTTTTATTAAAGCAATATGTTTTCTGACCGACTTAGCCTTTTCCGACACTTACAGGCACAACATATATGTACATTTACCTTATATACTATTAAACGACACTCAATAAACATCATGTTATTTAAAAATGTTCAAAGTTATAGGTTAGTATGCCTTCCAACTTTCTACTGCTTTTTTCATATGTAAGTTATGAGGTCTGAACAGTTGCTTTGTCTGTCGTAATCTGTAAGTAGAGTGAAATTAATTCTTAAATTGCAGAAAAAAAGCATAAAACAAAATTTCCGACTCCATTAAAAACTAGATTTTTTTCGCCGTGATAGATCCAGCCTACGCAATTGCAAAGCTGTAGACATTGCATGTCTTTTTCTTCAAAGTTCCCTCAAGGCTTCCGGGAAATAATGTAAAATTTACAAAATTAATTTTTTTTATGTAATTAAACATTGTAAAAATGCCTTAATCTGCCTCGAATTAAATTCATTTCCATAGTAACTAAATCACGTCACACGAATCCAATTTTTAGAGAAAATTGGTTTTCTGTCGTTCTTGGAATATTATGCAATCGAAATCTGAACTGAATTAATTGATTAACGAATACGATTAAATATTTGGATTTTTTTTTCCGAAGAAACTATTGATGTAAAAATTCTAACTTGATTTAAATTTTGTCAAGATGCAAACAAATATTGTTAATCCAATACCGACAAGACACGGGTTTAATTGAATAAAATATTTACTTCTAATGTTTCCTGTTTTGCTGACATGTAAATATAAAAGGTAAGTTACCAAAATCAGTTCGAAATCATGAGACCAAAGAAGATGACAGATCAAAATATAAAAATGGTTTGGATTGCACGAACTTCAGAATGGAGTTAACATGATTATTTACCGATATTTCATTCCCTACAACTTTCCTATTACTCTTATATTAGTTGTTAAGTTTATTGTTTATTTAGTTTATACACATGTGTATAAACTAAATTAGTTTCATCCTTGTAGTAACCTCTTCAGTTTTAAGCCGCAAAATCAGGCCCTTTTGAAGCAAAGTGCAACAATGACAGAAAAAGATACATTTTTACACAGTTGTGTTGAGAATTAAATATGAACCAAAGCAAGTACCAAATCAATATAATACCACAAGGTGAAAAAGCAGGAAACATTGAAAATATAAATATTTTGTTGGTTCTCGCCCTGGCTCATATCAATTAAAACTAGTTAAAAAATAACATAATTATGGCATATTTGATAAAAAACGCCAAATAATGACACGTTGATGGTATCACTGTGACGTCAGAAACCAGTTAGTTGCATAAAAATGACTCCGTTAGTTAGTAACCTTAAATTTACATTAATTTGAGCCAGGTTTTGTCATTTTATAATTTTTTTTTAATTTTATGGGGCAAAGGTCCCTTATCATACCTCCTCTTTGCAAGAATGGCTTTGCCAGATCTTAAAACAGAAATGAAAATAAATTATAATGTTGCAACAGGCCAAGCCATGTTAAGACCGCGTAAAAAGCGTATAAATTTTTTTTAAAAAATGAAAAAGGTAGGATAATCATACGAACAATGTCATTATTTAGTCTTAACCTTACGCAAAGAAAACAAATACAAACATTTTAAGTAACTGCATGGCCTTTATCAAGAATGTCTCACATATGTTGATGGTTATCTCCATATATATAAAACAAATGAATGACAGTATAGAGTTGATTCTACTGAAAAACATATTCAGATTAAAACAAGTTCTTAGAATAATTAGCACCTTTATGTATTGAAAATTAAGCATACAAAGTACCGAAAACTTTGAAAAACAAGTAGAAAAAGTTGCAGCTTGAACTGATAATTTACAACTGTCCAAAGAACCTTAACTCCTGAAGAACAGTTACTTCAAAGAGTGTCTTCCGTTGAAATGTTCATTAAAGGCTACGTGCCAGTTTTACTCAAAGTCATTTCATTTTACCATTCTGATAGTACGGAAATTTCATACAGATACAATTACTCACCATATAAAGAACATATATTTGATTGGAAGAATCGAAGTTAGCCTTACATACGACCTAACAAGCCTACTGGGCTGTGTAGGGATATTAAAACAATATAGAAATTCATTTTGATGACGAATATAACTACTTGCCAGCATCCAAGTTTCTATACAGTGTGTGGAAATAATAAAACAAAACAACAAAACAGTTTTATCACAAGATGCCCTATATGCACATTTCAACAAATTATGTTTCATCAGTGGCGTTCAAAACCAAATATTTGGAAATCCAAAGAAAATCAAATGTAGGAAAGCAGAAAAGCCAAAAGAACTAAATATATACATAAACCAGCTAAAGATTCTTATGCAAGAGGGAGATAAGTCTTATAATATGAGATATAAAACCGGTAACATTCTTACCTCGCTCCACTCTGTCATAAACCATTCTGGAGGACATGCTGCCGACCGACAGATTTCAGAGTCCGAAGGCTTGTCTTCCATGTTACAATATTCGTCAGGTATAACTTCATATGCTGTGTTGCCATTTGGTCGTAAACAAATAACCTCACGTATCCGTACTCCTTCACCGCATGTAGAGTTACACTGTAAACAGTAAAATAGTTTATGCATCCAGATTAATCATCAAAACTGATACATCCTGATCTAAATAGGCAAAAAGCAGTGAACTATATGAGAAGTCAATATTTAACACAGATGTAGTTGTTAAGTAGCTTTAAACCAAAAAAGTTAAATAGCTTTAAACCAAAAAGTTAAATAGCTTTAAACCAAAAAAGTTAAATATTGTGGAGTCGAAACCAATAATAAGACAAATGGTTAGTTGGCTGTTTGCATTTTGTCACTTTCAGCATGTTTCAGCTATATCGCAACTCAGAGTTGCTGAGGAGGAAAGTCTAGACAATTTTCCAGCTATACGGTGAAACCGCCGACCTTGGGTAAGTGTCTGGACACCTCAACACATGAAGTAGGGTAAGCAGGACTCGAACTCACGCCAGGCTAGTGATCGTGAGTCAGCAACTTTTACCATTCGGCCACCCAGGCCCCCTTTGACAAATGAAGTTACCTATTGAAAAGTAAAGTTACACAAGTACATGTTAGTTAAGTTAGTGAAGGCACTTGTTAAGACTCATCTGCTACGACATTAGGGCTTTAATTATTTAGTTCATAGGGTTAAACTATTTTTTAATCTGTTTTTGGTTTTTTTAACAGTATTTAATATTATATACTTGTCCAAAGGGTCCACTGAACCAGTAGCCGTTACAGTTCTCACGAACTTGACAATCACGTTCATCTTCTGGTTTTCTGTGTTCCTCACAGTCAGGACCATATGGATTTTCACTCACACAAACAACCCTGCGCTTTTGTTTTCCTTGGCCACATGAGACAGGACACTGAAAAGCAGAAGAAATATACTACATGTATGTATCATTATATGATTAAATATAACATATAACTACAGTCTTGAAAAATGTCAATAAATATAAGAAAATTCTGCGACTGTCAAATACGGATCTCTCTTAACTACTTTTTGGTACTTAATCATATCCATTCTTTCATACTGGCATCAAAGTAAACGTAAAAGAAAACATCAAACATTTCAATTTTATGTTTTAATATCACAGTTATCTTTGTTATCATTAAACGAAGCTGATAGTATATATTTAACATATGTTCATTTTTTCCTTCTGAAAGAATTATATCGAAAAAATTACATGTTAAATGTAGATAGCTCACGTATTCATTTCATTCAATATATTACAACTTTAGGAACATTTGTTTTCCATTGAAGTGTCAGCACTTGAAAATGTTGCAAAATACTTCGAGTTATTCTTCTTGTTATTGCTCAATCCAAGTGCAATTGTAACAGAAATTCCGATTTATTTATCAAAAAGATGTATGGTCTGTGTTGCAGTTTGAAAACCTAATATTATGTTTTGGATTTAATGACATCTAAAAAATCTAAAACAGCTATGATTTTTGTACAATAAAAAGTAGTTTGCGATAATTTCACCGCAATAAAATGAAAGTCGACATCAGTTTTGTCTTACTTGAGGTCAGGTCCTTGTTTAATTAAGAAATTCATTATTTTAGTTTTCATGTATTCCTTAAGCAACGTTTTATAGATATATTTTATACTGTATGTGAAAAAATGTACAACTCTGTGGTGATTTTGGAATAGTATTCAAAACTATAAATTCTGCTCCGTACAAGAAGACTAATAAAAACTTACATCTTCCTGCCAATTTGTAAAGTACCAATCTGTACTATATGCATTATCACAATTACTAGAATAGCACTCTTCCTCTTCTGGTGGCATGCTTGTACTGTTACAATATAGGTCACTGACATAGTAACCATCTGCTGAAGTACAATTTACTGTCCTGGTCCTGAAACCTTCACCACAGTTTGTAGAACACTAAAACAGCAGTAATTAAAAATTATAAAGGTAGTCAGTGCCTTTCATTTAAAACAAAATCTTCAGTTAAGGCAAAACATATTGAAAATATTAAATATCTAATTCCCTTATAATCCGACTTGAATAGTACATGTATATCGAATAGTGACGAAATGATAACGTCCTCTCAAAAAATACTTTGATACTGATATTAAAAATGAATTTTAAGTATCTACTTTTTGTCGAAGATAAAAGCGTAACGTGAAAAGCATATCTGCACACTGATGTTGAGTCTAACGTGAAAGTAAACTGATTTACAGTCTACTGAATAAACCGAAAGTCTAAACAATGAACTCCACAGTTGTTACTTTTAGGGGCATTCAAACAAATTTCAGCTATATTTAATTATATTTTGGCGGCTTATTTAGTGATGGTGTAATGCAGAAATAATTATCAATTTTCTACAAGCATACTTGTAAGTGGGAGATAAGTTATTTTCACATGAGAACCTGGTGCATACTTAATACAATCGGCCAAAACTTTGGTCACAAGGTGTTCACTTAGAAATGCATTGGCACTGTACAGAAATCAATTAGCTAGTTATCCAGTTTCAGAATTTTTTTGCATGTACGTATATAAATAAATCAAAATACAATGTATGTATAATTCATAGTTTTGAAATGGAAAAAAGACTTTTAAAATATGAAGATTATAAAAATAGAAACCAGTACTAATTTTATGTTCAAATGGTACATGTAAACTTTTGTACCATGTTAAACTAGCATGCCAGCAAGTTAGTTTAATATTCATTGTCTTGAAGATCCACTGATTCGTGTAAAACTGTATTTAAACACTATTGCAAGTTAATTTAAACATTGGAATATCTATGAGATACCCGTAATCATCACTTAAAACTACACGTACTGGTGAGACAGATAAATAAATTAAATAATAATAATAATACTAACAGTGATCAACCTCAAACAGTTTTAGATATCCCTTTAATTGATCATTAGTTTCTGTGTCAAAGTGAATCTACTACACATTTGTATATATTTTACCCGACATCGTAAATATGAATGAATTGTGCATGTACTAAAGTTGGCATATAATTTATTTTAGAATATGACGATGTGAATTAAAATACATTAAAATGAGACATAATTGTATGATGTTGTACAGGCGCATGTTCTACACTAGATACAAAGGATGTCGGACAGCTGTCTCCGCACCTCACGGCTAATTAACTCCACCCCCACCTTAACCACAACATCCAATGCCTGAAAATGTGTTGGAACTGAATTATTAAATGTTACACTGTGAAAAAAGCCACTTTCTAAAGAAAGAATATAATTTAAACCAGCCGAAGAATGAAAAATTACGTATTTTGTATATAACCTTGATATTTGACCTTGTAACCTTTAATCAAGATCAAAAGTCGAGGACAATCGTGAACACTCAACGTCTTTACAACTTATGAAGCCAGAATGAAATACAAGAAATTCAAGAGAGTTCACATATCAATCCAATATATTTTACAACACAGAACCCCTTTTGGCCCCTAGTTGGACCTTAATCCACAAATAATAAAATCAAGATTTTTAATGCACACCTTCACGGACAAACAAAACAATTCTAACAAAACTAAAACACACACAAAAATGTGCGACTATCTCACATCACAAGTTAATATTTATATGTCTGGCCTTTTGGCCCCCAAAACACTCCTAACCCTTTAATTGAAATTCCAAAACCTTACTACACATCTGCAGGTTATGATTATAAGCAATAATTCTAAATCCAAATAATACCCAAACCCAAGAATGAGGTAGAAGTCCACGTCAAAAGCTATTTTTAATGATTTGACCCTCTTTGGCACCTTTATGGATCGCAAACCTAAAATCTAAAATTCATGATTTTATCTACAGATGATAAGGAACAATTCTAAACCAAAATGAAACACACAAAAAATGAGGGAGAAGTTTTAAGTCACAAGCAATTTTATATCGACCTTTTTTGGCCTCTCAATTAGCCCCAACCATCATATTAGAAATCAAAAACCTTATTGTGCATCTACAGATGATAAGCAACAATTCTGAACCAAAATAAACCGCCAAAAAATGTAAGAGGCGTTTATGTCACACACCAATTTTTTATTTCAACCTTTTTTAGCCTGTTAAAGACCCCTGACCCTCACAAACGGAAATTCAAGACCTTATCACGCATCTACAGATGATAAGCAACAATTCTAAACCAAAATAAAACAGCAAAAAAAGTTTACGTCTCACTCTAATTTACATTTATTCTATCCTTTTTAGACCCTAAATGAACAACAGGACCCAAAAATCTAATTCCAAAACTTTATTGTATACCTACAGGTGGTAGGCAACAACAATATGAAAGCAAAAAAGAAAAAAAATTCTAGTAAAAAAAAGTGCGGGAGGAGTTTGCGCATAAAAAAATGTGATGGATGGACAGACAGACATACGGCATATATCGCTATATCCCCGAATTTTCATTCAAAAGTGTAGAGATAACCAGATAAACGATTTATTCATATGTTTGAACGGGTTTTAACACTACTTTCAGACATGTTCTGCTATACATGACCTGAACGTCCAGTTGTATTTTTGGAGCATAGATTTCTTTTTTTTTTTTTTTTTGGTTTGAGGAAACCGGAATGCCCGAAGAACCTCACTGACAAGTAATTGGTAAATTTTATTACATAAGTTTCAAGACAAGTGCATTTTCATTTCTGTATTAGCCCAAAGTTAGGCATGAAACCCTGCTAAATGTAACCAATATCCAGATCACTAGGTCATTAAATTCACTTTCATGTGTTTCAAAAAATATTGTACTACCTGACTCCATACACTTGCTGTCCATGTGAAACAATCTTTAATTTTACAAGGCTGTGATGTGTTCGGTGCATTTAAATGAGAGCACTCATCTAATGGACTTTCCAGGAAGAGTGATTCCGATACTTCTTTTAAACAAGAAATATTTCTGATCTGCATTCCTTCGTCACATGTCGCACTGCATGAAGTCCATTGAGAAGCTTCCCAGCTGAAATATTACACAATACTAAGCTAATCAGCTGTATAGTGAAAACAAAGAACAAAATGTAACAGTACAAGTATGGAGTCTTTCTTTTAGAATCATAACTTGTATATAGGTTGAAATTTCTGTATGTAGGAAATGAATGTACTCGCATGCCTTTTATGCTTTAACTGTAGCTAGGTTTGAAAGCGATATGTCTAACAAAATATGAAAACTACATAGTGCAGTATTAGATACCAGTATCTCTCACACTGAATGCTAGAGAGAGAGAGAGAGAGAGAGATGATGAAATAAATATGAATTATCCGTATAAGTATTCAAAAACTGTGAGCCGATTCAACCAGAAAAGAACAAAAATAAACAAACAAACAAACAAAAAATTAACAGAGGGAACAAACAAAAGTGAAACCTAATAACAGGTCTACTCTAATTCCCATTCAACCGAGAGGGGAATCAGTTACTCCGGAAAGATAAGCAGTTCCTGCTTCACATGCGATGCTTGTCATGTTGCAAAGTGTACAATTTCGGTGCAAAGTCTTTCATCGGAAAAAGAAAACTGGATAGTAACAGCATATGGGACAAACTTCAGTATTGTCAACTAATTTGTAATGGCAACCACAAAACTTTCTGTGTAATGGCACAATTCTGATTTCGAGTTACCCTGATTAAGTAGCTTTTATGGGAGCAAAAATTCTCTTTGAAGGATTCATAGCTGACGCTTGCTCTAGAATAGCTGGTGAACTGGTGGTACAGGAATATTGCTACTTAGAAATGGGAAGTTTGCAATTGGAAAAATTCATCACCTTGATCGTAAAGTTTGGTTTTCAACCATCCTCCGTTATCTATCTCCAGGAAGTATTTCAAGTACAAATGTAAATTATATGTTGTGTCCTGTAGTTCAAGCTCAATGGGACAGATATGACGCAAGAAGGCACTAAACCAGAAAGTTTTTAATGACAGGTCATCATCTACATAGAAGTAGGCTGATATTAAAGGATTTGGCTAATTCTTCTCCTATAAAAGCCCTTGAATGAATTCTGTCTCATACGAATACAGGAACGAATTGGAGAGGAGGAGAGGACCATTAGTGCTAATTGAAGTGTTGTCTGTCTTTGTTAAACAGCATTTAACATTTTATTTCTTGTGCCACAAATGTTTAAAGTTGTTACCCTACGAAAGAGACCCGAATTTCATGAAGTCTAGTAAGTCTTTTGAATTTTTAAGGATCCACATCTGATTCACATCACCATTACTTCTGTTAAACATTTCCTTTAATTGCAAGCGTAGTTAGTGTGTATGTTGAGATTCGACGTAGTGTTTTAGACGTTAATTTTTTTTATTAACCAGTAAATGTAACTTTCATTCAAAAGTGGAGATAACCAGATAAACGATTTATTCATATGTTTGAACGAGTTTTAGCACTACTTTCAGACATGTTCTGCTATACATGACCTGTATGTACAGTTGTATTTTTGGAGCATAGATTTCTTTAATACATGTATATGTTTGGTTTGAGGAAACCGGAATGCCCGAAGAACCTCACTGACAAGTAATTGGTAAATTTTATTACATAAGTTTCAAG
>JAOXYI010360527.1:0-10151 GCA_028566495.1 Lithophaga antillarum
CAGTTAAACATGTACACATATGCTATTCAACAAAGAAAGTCAGTATTTGATTTTGTCTGAATTACATTGTAGTTTGTGTCCGTTTCACATTTTATTACGAATGCATAAAATATTTTAAGTAGCCAAATTGCATTTCAATTACGACTTCTTACTGAATCATACAAGTATTTTCATTTGAATAACAAATTGTTACAGATCCATACAAGTAAAGTCAATATGTTTTCAATGCTGGTTCCTAATATTTTTCTATTTTTGGCTGAGAGAGCTCTTCGTTATATATTTTTGGGGTCTTTCTCTAAGGAGTAACACTAAATATAGTTCACTGTGTGATGGAAGTAAAGATTGTTATGTCAAGTACTTCCTATCCTTTCACGTTGATGGCGTCAAAATAAATTAATAGAATTAAATCTTCAAACTAGGACAATACATTCGTCATAAATTACAAAATTAAAGACAAACAATTTATAAATAATTCTTGAAAATACCAACACACCCGAAAATATGTCAATACTGACGTACGAATATTTGATCATGGCAAAATTCGTGATGAATTAATTTCTAGGATTATCAGTAGATCATAATTAAGAAATAGTAAATTTAAATGCTTGATTAAAATAATATAAATTTAAAATGATATTCTAACATGAATAAAAAAAGTTAATTATATAATAATTTATATAATAATTTATTTTATTACTCAAACTTGTGACAACAAAAAATGGGGGGGTCGGCTACTGTTAAGAAACACTGGTATATTTTAACATTGTCATGTAGCCATAACTTGCTATAAGTAAAAAGTAATTGTGTTTTTTCTGTTATTTATTTTATAACATTAAGAAATCATTTCTAATTAATATTTTCAACGTATTAATGACCTTTAAATACATTGTCTTTTATATTTTTAGACAATCTGTGGAGTGTTGGTTATCTTAGCGTTTAGTGTAATCTCATCTATGACAATGCCTACAACAAACCCAGATCCTATACTTATGAAGAAGGTCTTAGGGTTGAAAATATATTATCGAATAAAAAATAAAGTATTGCCTTTGGCAGAGTCTTTTAAGCACAAAACGGTAAGTACACTACAAGTAGTCTTTACAGAAAAAAGTAAGGTCTCAGCATTGATTTATCACTCGACAACTGATTTTCCATGACGTCACAATATAGGTTCATTGTGAACGTGAAAAAACAGACGACATCATGAAAAGTTTCCTTTTAAAAAGTTTTTTAGACGATGAAAGTAATGGAAAACTATACTTTTGTAGTTCATATTTTGCAGATGTAGGATAAATATATTTTACATTCACATATGTGGTACATCTGTGTGTTGTATGAAGTACATCGTCACTTTCGTGATTGGTTGTGGCATGGGTCATTTCCCATTACTAAAACGCATTATCAAGGTGATCTACTTTAACTGACAAAAAAATTAAATTTGAGTTATGACTGACTACAGCAATATATATATATATATATATATATATATATATAATTGTCAGATCCAGTGACCAAACATAAAGCACGTTTCCCTAATTGTTAGAAGCTTATACGAGAGTATTGTCTCATAAAATTTAAGATGATCCGTGTTGAACAAATTTCTTATGTTGTCAGTTGTATAATGATAAACGTTTTACTTTTGTATAGAAAGATCCGTACTGTTAACATTATTTATCAAATGAACGTGGACATACTTTGACGTATTTTTGTAAATAAGATTTAAAGTCCTGCTTACATCAGCAAATGAGTAAATGTGTGCCTGCTCAGATTTTCGGAACAAAAAACAGGAAACCTTTTATTTTAAATGAACAATCAATTATTTTTACGTCCTAACTTAAAAGGAATCTGTTTCCATCGACACATTAGGAGTTGATGAATGACAAACCTACTCTGTGTAACTGGAATCTGTTTCCATTGACACATTAGGAGTTAATGAATAGCAAACCTACTCTGTGTTACTATGATTTCTACCGCCCGTTGTCAGACAAATTGTTATAATTAAAAAACGCAGAATCGGTAAAATTCTAGTTCGATTTTTGATGGTTACTCCAATACTCTATATCAGATTTTTTTAAATCCATGGTCTGAGAGTATTAGCTATTTTCAAACCACAATTACCGTAAATCAAGCAGCTATTTATATTCATGTATTTGCAAAATATCTTAATACGACATATTTTGTTAACAGGCTTCAAGAAACACTAGACAGAATATTATTGATGACTTGGATAAACGGCCTCCATTGATTGGCTTCCCCTATGTATCAAAAATCCAAAACTGCTCATTATCTAAGGTATGTGTTATTATCAAGTGAGATACTTTTGATACATCACCACTATTTCGTGCATTTAAAAAAGTTTTTGAAAATTCTGAACATTTTAGATGTACATTTAACACTATATTAAGAGACCACCATGGACAAAAATATGGTCGCTAATTAATCAATTCTTAAGTTTGTTTTAGAATTATCAATATCATGATGATAACGTAATTTCTATTAACTGTTGATTGCAGTCGTATTACAAATAGGACATTGATAATACATTGTGCGTCATCACAACATATTCATTTAATGCACCATAAGCACATTTCAACCATTCATATCTCGTCAGTGGTGTTCGAAGTCAGAAGCGTAGAAATTCAAAGAGTATTAAATTTTGAAGCCTTTGCAAGCAGACAAACCTTACTTTTTACACATTTTCAAAACTTTATAGAAAATTTTATGCTAGCACCTAAGTATCAGCCATTGGACTGGTGATATCCTCGGGAATAACAGTCCACAATCAGTGGCATCGACTGAGCGGTAGAAGTACATCATCATTAAATACCAATGTATCTAATGCGCATTTCAACAATTTCTGTCTCATCATTGCTGCCGGAAATATAAGTATCGTTAAAAGAAGGTTACACCAGCAACAATGTAAATGTGCAATAACGGATCATCTTGCTGATGGATTGCGTTTCGCATTTATTCTAGAACAAATAATCATAACCCTTATATTTTCCCATTAGATGCAATAAATCGAAGATTCAAAATGGATTTTGGAGCATTGATCTTGAATTCAGTAAGGTTTTGTTTTCCATACCTTAATATTCAATAATTATGAAATAATGGTTTAGGACTGTATCTGCTATTCTAATTTAAGAATCCTATGCAAAACGTTAGCATTGATACATAAGAAAAAGATATCAATAAATATCTTATATTTTT
The DNA here is from genome assembly GCA_028566495.1 of Lithophaga antillarum. Lineage (NCBI taxonomy): Eukaryota > Metazoa > Mollusca > Bivalvia > Mytilida > Mytilidae > Lithophaga > Lithophaga antillarum. The sequence goes on from JAOXYI010360527.1 coordinate 3,208, forward strand.
CTGTTGCAGATAAACAACTGTTCCAGAAAAGACTGCAAACAATTGGGAACTTTAAAGAAGATAATAAACACTGAGGTCTCACCGGAATTTTCTGCTGATATTATTGAAATATCAAACCAAATTAGAATAATTCGCGAAATAATGAACTGTACTGAACTTAATATTAATTCTACTTTTAAACTTCAAGACAAAGAAAAAGATTATGGAATTGCCAAAAATACGGTTTCTTTTTTCCAAAACCTTCAAAGCAAATACAGTTCAAATTAACTGGTTTTAAATAAACATGCATGTATTGCAGATTGTAGCCTATATTAGGTGATCAAACTTGTTCAGTATCTGAACAAATAGTATCCAATATTTGAACTCCTCGAAGGAAAATACGGAATAACGGTATAATGAGAAATTATGTATAGCACTTGTTCACAGTTGATTATAAGCAATGTTAATGACTGACGATCTATTTTTTCGTTAGAAAATGAAATATGGTATGTTTACTATTTCTTCCAGACATTTTGTATTTGTCTCTACGCATAAATGTGTGAAGTGTTTGTCTTATGTCAATTTTAAATTATAAAATTGCATTTTTTACAATTTCATTTAAAATGTGATTGTATATTCACTTGCATTATACCAAATGGGCATTGTAATGTTGTTACATTTGAATCTTGTGCATTTGTGGTTTTTTTTTTCTTGATTCATAGTTTGAGACTTAGAGAGTAAAAATATTTATTGTAATTTGTGTTTTGCTTTATTTTTACAATGATCTTGTTCAGGTTTTACCCGGCATTTTTTATTATAATTATCACATTTGCAATTGCATGAGAAGCTTTAAGAGTGTGTTTGCTAGAATATTTTAAGTCCGTTAATTTCGCCCATTTAACGTTAACCAATGGAAAGGGCAGACTTACCGGATTGGCAAAATTACCGGTCCGAATCGTAGATAGAAACGTTCCTTAAGAAGTAAAACGGTAAGACCGAAATGTAAAGGACAGAGACCTAAACCTGAACGGAATCGTCCCGATTTTAAATGTTGTTTCTTACGATGATTGCCATGTTTCGTCTCTTCACCAGTATGAGCTCCCGGTAATCAATTCGTATATTTATCTTTTAAAATTGTTTATGTTATGTTTTAGTTATTTTAGAAAAAAAATGCATCTCTATTAAAAACTGGTTTAAAACCTACACTATGTTCAGGTGGAAGTCCTATAGACTATTTTATAATTGAGTTAACCTAATGTGTACAGATGATCGAAACAATCACCTCAGGTAATAAATATTTTACAAAAACAAATGCGAATGGACCCCACACCAAAAATCTAATTTCTATAGATATAGCGTAATATTCTTATTTGTCTAGTAGTTTCGAGCAAACTTGTTTGTGTGACGCCATTGTCTTCGATCCCTGTTTAGTAACGTGAATTCTGTCACTTCGGAATTTCGCTGACATTAAAATACATGCATTTCTATCCCCTTCTTTCACTCTTTACACCAACAAAAGGGTACTGAGTGAGGATGTTATTCTGATGTGACAGCTATGCTGAGCATGTGATAGATACATACATTAAATCATAATTGCAAGAGTGACGTGCAAGAAAGCAACAATTTGCCAGACAAATAAATGACTGAGATCTAATTTGTATTTTCGCTCTTTTTAAAGTACTATTTTTTCATGCATGCATAGCAGGAGATGGTTACACTGTCGACGCATTCTATCTCACTCCTTTTGGGGTTAATGCCATTCCCACTGTTTTTGTACTTGTATTTGTCATTCTTTTAGACTCATGAGTTTGACAATAACTTTGGTATACATCTTATATTTTCCTTCTTATTCACAGTTCTATTTCTATTTCTTTTGTTTTCTACATTTTTATTGGTGAAATGTATAGCTAGGAGATGTTTCATCGAATGTTAAACAAATTCAAACAAAATTTTAGTCGTGTTCAACGCTTTTAACATCTATGTCTCCATGATATACATTTAAAGAAGGGAATCGAAATAAACTTTCCCTTGTTCAAAGCAATAACATGCACTTCATACATATTTCAGCTAATGAAATAGAACACTTAAAGAATTGCTTGGTATAGAATTTGACCTAAATTTTACCTCTGCAAAATCCAAACCTCCCAGCCAAGAAATTTATTTTCTGATCAAAATATTTTTTAGTTTCTAACCAATTATTTTTTTCTTTGCCCCTTTTCTTGCAAATTTCAAGGCAAATCGGCGATTTTTATTTTTTAACTTTTGACTAGAACCAGGAATTGCTCATTACAGAGCAGGGCAAATTCTTTTGAATTTATTCTGTTTAAAACACACAGAAATGAAATGAAAACATCTTTTTTAATTCAAAATTGATAGTTTTTTTTAAAGAAAAAAAAAGGATCTCGTCTAACTTCGTTTGATAACTTTTGTATCCGCATCTGGGTCAGTTCATAGCCACATGACTATAAAGACTGTCATATTGATTACATTATTGATCGAAGTGGTACAATTGCTAGCTTTACAAAATTTACGAACCCGTACCTGTAATCTCATATCAACACATATGTGAAATAAGATTGAAGTCACGCATATGTAAATGTTGTATTCAATGAAATGAGAAATGCCTTTCGGTTTTATTTTGATGATTAGCATGACAATTATCACTATCAACTGAACCTGATCTTTGTATCGCACGTAACAGAAGTTAAGGGGCACATCGGTAATTGGCCGTACCGGATTCAACAGTCCTGGAAAATAGTACAAAATAGTTCATACCTTGTTTGAAATCATGTTATAACTATTATTCAAGATATACCTTCTATGGAAATTAAAACAGTTCATAACAAAAAATAATAATCATCCTTTACGTAAAAATTGTAGTCTGTGAAAGGACCGAGAGGTGATAAGATTAATGAGTCCCCTCAAACTGTAGTTCGACCGATAATTACCGGGTCATTCTTCAGCGGGAAATTTAAATCGCAAGTATTTTTCTTATTCTATATTAACTTTTAGTAAAAAAGTGCGCTCCTGATTCAACACATAGTATGACAAAAGTGGTGACTACGATTTTCTTATTGTTAACTTTCTTTTTCCGAGTAGCATTATACCAGCATCGTCAGCGTATGGCGTCTACATTTCTCAGTTGATCCGCTACTTTAGGACTTGTGCTCGACTTTCTTGATAGATAGTTGTTATTGTCACAAAGGCTACTCAGTGAAGGCTACATCAAGCCAAAATTAATGTCATCATTTCGGACGTTTTCTGGTCGCCATCACGAGGTGGTTGACCATTATGAAGTGTCCGTGTCACAGATGATTACGGACATATACCCAGTATAATAGTTAGTACCCGTTCTCCTTACCTGATTTGGGCAATACGACGGGCGCCACATGTGGACATGCTTACCCTTCAGGAGCACACGATGTCACACTCGGTTTATGGGAGTTCGTATTCTCCTAGCTTTATGTTTTAGTGTTGTGTCTGTTCTTTGTTTCCACGTTTGTGTTTGTGTTTGATCCTTTGTTGGTAATGGTCTTGTCCACTGGATGTATGATTTCATGAATCTCGGTAATCTTCTCATTCTATGATACATAAATATTGTAAATGGTGAATGGGAAAGACTACTTTTTAAAAAAATTAAAAATTTTATCATTTTTTTTTAATATGACGAATTTAAGATAGAAATGAATGGAGATCCTATTACCGGTGTAAAGGTTTTAATGACGGACCGATAATTATGCCACTTGTGATAAATATTGATTACTGAAAATGACTGAATTATAAAATGCCTATAATTTGATAAAACACCTCATACACATCGTGATCTCTGACTACGGCTCAAATATGTTAATTTAACACCAACAGACTTAGCCTGAAAGGACAATTGTTAACAACAATAAATTAAATAATTTCGTCAAATCTGTTTTCCATTATCATCGTTACACCTTTCGGTTTCTGAAGAAATACACCTATTACCTGTTTAAAATTAGGTATGTTACATGTATAGATAACATGTTAATGCAAAGTAAAAAAGAGTGACTTTGAAAACTGCTGAATGTTACTTTCAATTACCAAGACAGTTTATTAACATGTACTCATTTGTACCATGAAGATCACGATGATTTTTTTCTAAAGACCTAATTTCTTTGCAGCCGAGTTATATTTGTATAATGAAAATCTTTTCTTTTGTTTTCAAAATTAATAGTAATACTTCTTGTTGTATCAAATAGTTAACGTAACTTGCATATTTGTTCTTTTTGTTTGTTTTTTTTTTCAATCATAATTTCTTATTTGACACTCTGTACATCATGTTGTACTTGTAAATGTTTTATATAGTTTTGGTAATTTTTAACGCGGTTAATATCTTTGCTTATACCATGAACTTCCCAAAGTTTTCTTCCCGTTTTTCTTTTATATATTTTCACGATTTAATTTGTTTTATTTATTCAGGTTATTACACTAAAGCCTGCACTTGTAAGTATGCATAATACAAGTAGATGCATTTATAGGATTCGATATAAATGGGCGATGTAATAATTTAAAATCTGAACTATTTTCAAGAGGTTTTAAGCTCGCACGAGCACAACTATGGTAATGACGATTAATCAAATATGTATCATTGTATGAGGACATTTTTATGTACTAAAATTGAAATGAATCCTATTTGCATTGATGGTAAGGTATGCACCTTTCAAAGCTATCTTTTTCTGGAAATATTTTATGCTTTTTTCAATTTTTGGTTTTGATTCTTTAGTTCGTTAATGTTCTCTTGTAGAATTACCTTATTGGACTTCATTATTGTTCAAATTCTACTTCTTTCCTTTAGAGAACCTTTCATTTTCTTGTATTAAGTTTAATTTGATTTTTATTATGTTTGAAAAACAATATGCATCTTCAAATGATCTCCAAGGTAAACTAAAGCGGATTGAAAATAAACGTACTGTGTACGCATCCTAGTTGTAACAATTTTGAAATGAACAAACAAAACGCATAGTTGTTATATTTCAACTATAGCATACACTTCACATTTCTGTCTTTAAACCTCACTTAAGGTAACAACATATTTTCAGTTTCTAACAATGTCCAAGTTTAAAATCAGGTAACCGATACAGTTTCAAATTCGCCCATATTTTGTCTGTGACAGATGGATAATTTAAAGATACACTAAATATACTATTCGTTAGAGTTAAAGTATTAAAAATTCTGTATTGTTTGATATACTTGAAATTATTCTGGTTTTCTGGATATATATATTAACAGGACTTTTCTCGGTTAAGTTGCAGCTGTAAAAACAATTGTAAAAGTAGTAATTTGTAAATTATTATCTTTGGTCTATGATAAAGATCGAGAAAATCTGTGGAAGAGGAAAGATTAGATACATGTATACGGTTGAAATATTTTGGAATATGCCACGTGACAAATATACAGACACCATCCCTTTGTGATGTTTTACCTGTCAAATCTTGCACTAGGTACATATATCCCGTGCAAGAAACATAGTTTTCCGTCGACAAACCAGGAATCTCGAATTTTGGTGACTTGTGCGATATATTCCTCTATAGAGATCTGTAATTTGCAACGAAATGCTAGGTTTCTCGATCATAAATGTGCGGGATACTCAACTTTTCAAAATAAATGATTAGATGATTAAGTTAATCAGGGGTATTGATTAATTTAATTAATATAAAATTAAAGATTATCTATAAGATAAGCACTTACCTGTAGAATTTCCAAGGTAATTATAATTTAAAAAAAAAGTGTTCCAAGGTACGCAACCCGTTGGAGAAATGTGTAACTGTTGATTAAAGTTTCTCGTTTAAATAGACCATTAAACGATAAACTTTTCTCATTTCAGGAAATACAAAATAAATAGCAGTTTTGTATTCCTTAGATACCTGAGATTCAAATCTTAGACTGGTGATTTTCAAAATATAGTGAGATCATTGTGAATGACGGGGTTTACTCGTTAACGCATACTTTGGAACTGTTCATATAAGCTGAATACATGTATGCAATCTTAAATATCAATCTGATTTAAATAGTTTACCAGCGAGATACTAATTTAGTTCAAAGACTCACTAACAGCCGATTCGAGTTCAGATAAAATAAAACTCCTTACACACATGACATAAATAAAATATATTCCGATTTATTTTGTAACAACGACAAAGCTTTTAATTAAAATAATTTAACAGTACGCAAAAAGTTATTTTCTTCCTCAAGATTCGATTTGCTTGTAAATGTTTACTTTCTTTTAGAGATTTAATTCTTCATACAAAACTATGAATCTAGATTGCGGTCAGAATTTAGTGTTTCCGTGCGAGATTTGAATTTAGCCTCTACCGGGATTTAAATATCACAAAATCTTGATCGGTATTTAGGGTTTCCAAGCGGCATTTGGCGAGATTTAAATCTTGAAATATATCAGCAAATAGTCGATATTCCAATGGGTACTAATTGTGCGCCCCTGCTGGCTGACGTGTTTTTGTATTCATATGAAGCAGAGTTTATACAAAACCTTCTGAAAGGTAAGAAGAAACTACATCTGACTAAATCCTTTAATTTCACTTTCAGATATATTGATGAAGTAAATCACTCAATAATCATTATTTACATCTCATATATCCTAATGAAATAAAGGATTCTGCAGAGGCTAGAAGATCTAGTTAATATTTAGACTTTTTCATGGAAATTGACACAGATGGACAGCTCAACTGTAGGATCTATGACAAACGTGACGATTTTACTTTTTCTATTGTCAACTTCCCTTTCCTGAGTAGTAATATAACCTTTTCCCCGGCATATGTAGTTGTCTCAGTTGATACACTATACCAAAGACTTCTAACTACAAGGATTTCTCTGATAGACGTATACTTCTAACCCATTCGAGCAAGGATATGAGGAAGAAAATTTTAAATCTTCGCTTCACAAGTTTTACGGTCGCCATCATGAGTTGGTCGATCGGT
>JAOXYI010360637.1:0-10150 GCA_028566495.1 Lithophaga antillarum
ATTTTTCATTTAAGACTTTGTTATCAGAGAAATAAAATACAAAGAATGCACAGCAGAAATCAAAGAAAGGGAGACAAGTCATGATTTTGCTGTACAATGCATTGTAATTTTGGGGAAGTTTCAAAATTATTTACCTGAATAACCCAGCAAATTTGCGAAAATCATTGTCGTTTCCGAAATATAGGCACACCAAACATTCAAAATACATGGTTAGTTACACGTTTCCTGTACCAATGATTCAGGTATATAATAGAGACGTTCTGATTCAAATTTCAAAACACATTCACTTAAAAATCTTTTTCTTTCGAACCACTGAGCCAATTGAAACCGAACTAAATACATATCGTCCTTGGATGGTCCTCTTTCAAACTAATAACCAATAAGTCAGTCTGTTGTCCAAGATAGCCATCATGGTCATTTATGCAATTTAGCCATAATGTCACAATAGATCTATTTAAAAATCTTCAGCAACACTAAGCAAAACTTGGTACATATAATCCAGATGGTCCTCTTCACAATAGTACCTGATAATTGGGTCTGTTATCCAAGAGCCACCATAGCTATTTATGCAAGTTAACTGTAATTTCACAATCACCTTATTTAAAAATCTTCAGGTCACTTTGGCAGAATTAAACCAAACTTGATACATATAGTCCTTTGGTAGTTCTCTTTCAGAATTGTACCTGACGACTTGGTCCATATCCAAGATGGCTGCAATGGCTGTTTATACAAATAAGCAGTAATTTCACTGTAAGTTCACTGAAAATCTATTTCTTATGAACCACTAATTCAAATGGAAAAAACCCTCATCTTAAGAACCAGCAACAGAAATTTAATATTTGGCATGAAGCATAATTCTGAAAATCATTGGTTCTGTACTTCATGTTTTTGCCTTGCATATAATGGAGTATTGTTCCTTGTATATTTAAATCTATGACCTTTCATTCTGAATAAAGATTTGATTCAAGATCTATTGTTTTCAACAATTGTAAAAATGTTCCATGGACAAAGAATCTGTTTCAGTTCGAAATTTATTCAATAAGTCTCTTAAATATTCCAAACACATGGTTTTGTATTTCTGGAGTGGTGCAGTTTTTATATCAGTTGCCTTTCCTAGTTCATCCCATCTTCTCATCTTCAAAATAATGTTAAATAATTCTGATCTCTCAAAATCAGCAGCTTCAGTGTCAGACATAGTGCCTCCCTGATGTAACAGTGTCTTTTTACTGGCATCATTTAGTTTTGAAACAATAAATAACTATTTGGAGGAGTATTCGGGTGGGAACCTCCGTTGCAAATGAAGTCACATACGGTTACTAAGAATGAAATAAATATTCTGTTCACTGTAATATTAAATCACATTTCTGCTGCATGTTTTGTTTATTCCAACTTTCTTAACAGCCATATAAATGGTTGTAACTTAATTCGTCATCGATTTAAAGTAACAAAAATGAATAATTACATTTTCCTGATATTTAGCTGATTTTCAAGTCCGATGAGCTATGGTAATCACTTGGCATCTGCTGTCGTCATTGTTAGCATCTCGCATTTCAATTTACAGTTCCGAATTCATCAGGTCAAACTACATAAAATTTTGTAGGGAGTAGTACCATCAGGTTAAATTGAACCAGAGTGCAGAGATTGTCCTTCGGTAGGCCCGTTTCAAAATTATGTCCTACAAACCTGTCTGTATTTTAAGATGGCCGTTGTGATATCTGATTGGTCGAAAATTGGTGAGGTTTTAACAATTTTCTTTATTACCACTGAGTCAAATGGAAGTAAACTTTTTACGTATAAACCCTTCGTGGTCGGATCTTCAATGAGAAAATTTTACTTATAAAAATTTAACAGTATTTGACATGTAACATAATTGTGCTATGAACTTCAACTTCGTACAAAAGAAGTTATGAAACCCATTGGATGCTGAAAAGTTAACACAGGCTTCAATATTGCATTTCCGTTGCTGGTTCCAAAGAAGGAGGATTTTGTTAAGGTCCCCCGGCTGAAGTCTTGGACCTTCATTTACAAAATAAATCTTAATATCACAACGATACAATAATTTTGTACTTCATGTCAGATACTACTGTTTTTCAATTGCTGGTACATTAAAAAGAATATAAAGTTTTTCCCATGAAGCCATGATAATACTTTGTACCCCAGTGCTTGAGCCTTATGGATCCATAGGCCTTCATTTGTACGAATTTACATTAATGCTTTATGCGAAATGTTGCATTTCTACTGCTGATACTTGAGAAGCTTTCCCCTACTGAGGCCAATGTTTAAGTTTCAAGTTCCCTATACGTATTGGAATCTTCATATCACAATGAAAGTTCATGCCAAATATTGTATTGTCTTTGCCGGGCTTCAACAGAAGATTTTAAAATAAATTTACTGAGATATTTCCATAATTTGCATAAACGATTGTAGTGGCCGTCTTTGACAAGGTGACTAGTTGTCAGACAACATTTTGAAAGGGGACCACACTAAGGACTATATATTTCAAGTTCAGTTCCATTTGGATGAGTGATTCTGAAGAACATTTTTAATGCATTTATAGTTTATAGTGAAATTACAGCTAATTTGTGTAAACAGCTATGGCAGCCATCTTAAATATGCCGTCCAACAAAATTTTGGAAGAGGGCAATCTAAGAACTATAAATTCTAATTGCCAGTGGTTCTGAAGAGTTTTTAATGTATTTATCACAGCCACAGCCATTATCAAAACCCTGGATACGCCTATCACTTAAAGTCTGAACTTTCACACCCTCTGAAAACACCGGAAAAATTTTATTTTTCACCAAACTTGCTTAGATCATTTCAAAGTATGCATATTGATACCACCAAGGATCCCACCTGCCATTCTCTACATTTAAAATACTTCGGATAATATTAGACTTCTTCGATTTAGGGCAGAATGGTTGCTGATATTGAACAGTGGCAATATGATAAGGAGTTGTAAAAATATATTCTAAAAATATATTTTGTATTTACAATTTTGCCAGATTAGGCCAGTTTTCGACAAATTCTCGCTAAAATTCTTATCTCAAACTACTGGGCTACTATGAACCAGCCTTGGCAGGAATCAAACAGTGATCTTTCAAATAATAGTGTGTGGTCAATCCGCTCATCATCCGAGGAGGTCTCTGTCACTAAAATGGACATTATTTCAAGTTCCAAGGATGTGACAATTTATTACAAGGTGAGCTTAATCATAAGGTCATGAACGATGAAACAATGACTAGACTCACTTTTTCAAGATTGACATGTATTAAACCTTTGATTTGATTGATTGATTGATCGAAATGGATTTTTTACGCCACTTTCAGCAAATTTTCAGCTATATTGCGGCATCCACTTTTTACTGGGGAGTAAGCCGGGGTACCCCCGACCTTCGGCAGAAAAACTGGCAATCCTTGTCAATTAAGGTTATAGTCAAGTACACCTCGCCCCGAGAGAGATTCGAGTTCATAACCCCAGTGTTGAAACGCCGGTGATCAACAGTAGATATAACTAACTACCTAGACCACTCGGCCACCGAGGCCACCCCACTTTGAATTTGAAGCTGTTGGATATTATGACAAAATAAATATTAATGATTCCTAGTTTGAGAAATCGGCTTTTCCATAATATAAAAAGGGCTTCCATCGAAATTTTGACTTTTTAGCTCACCTGGTCCAAAGGACCATGTGATCTATTGCCATCATTTTGCATCCTTCATCTGTTACATAAGCTTGACACATTTTAATCTTCTCCAAAACCATCAAGACATATGGAATCAAACTGACTCCTAGCATAGTCCTCATAAAGTTTATAATTTTTATGCCGATCAAAAGGTTAAGATGGCTGGGAGGGGTAATGATATATTATGATAGCTTGAAATTTCAGAGATCTTGTCAGAAATCCCATGGCTGATGGGGCTATAACTATGCAAGAATATTCCATGGATTGTCCTCTATCAACTTCGTAATTTTCATGCCGATTGGAAATCCAAGCTAGCCACCACCAAAGAACAAAGTTTAACATAGGACCCTCTGGGAAAAGCTTTCAAATATATTCTCAGAAACAACAGAGAAAACTTAACTAAAACTGTTCATGAATGACCACTGGATGGTCCCCTATCAAACCAGTAATTATCATACCCATCAGAAGTCCAAGATGGCCGCCATTACAGGAATTTTTTTTAACATAAGACCCTATGAGAAATGTGGTAAATCTTTTCCTTGGAAACTAAGGGGACAATTAAACCAAAACAATTCATGAATAGTCATTGGATGGTCCTCTACCAAGTGCGTAATTTTCATGCCCAATTGGAAATCCGAGATGGTCGTCACTGCAATACATATGGGAAAAGCATTCAAAGATCTCTTAGAAAATACGAAAACAAATAAACCAAAACTGTTGTGGATTGATAATTAGATTGTCATTGTAATAATAAAAAGGGGCCTAACCCTAACAGTTAAGAAAAAATGGGACAAAAAGGGGCAAGATTTTATTATAGGTCGTGACTTGAACTCCTCCCACACTTTGTCTCAGGTGTTTCGTTTTGTTTTTAAGTGATTGCTTATTACCTGCAGATGTGATGTGCAATAAGGTCTTGGAATTTTCAATTAAGGGTACATATCCAAAAAGGGGGCCAAAAGGGGACTATTTATCAAAACTGTTTAAAAGGTAGGTTGTAATATATCATATGACTCGTTTTCGACTGTAGAATTAATTAATGCTGACAACAAAAAGGGGCCTGGCCCTAACAGTTGAGAAAAAAAGGACCAAAAGGGGGCAAAATTTGAAATTAGTGTAAAACGTATGTTGTAATATATCGTATGTTTCATATTTAACCTTGGAAATTTATAGTGCTAATAAAAAGGGGCCTGACAATAACAGTTGAGAAAAAAGGGCCACAAAGGGGCCAAATTTCAAATTAGTGTAAAACCTATTTAGAAATTTATGGTGATAATAAAAGGGCCTAACCCTAACATTGAAAAAAGGGCTGAAAAGGGCCAATTTCAAATAAATGTTTGTCATCTCATGATGGAAGTTTGTTGTGTTTTGACCGAAGTGATTTGACGAGGATGTAATATATCATTTGACTCGTATTTGACTTTGGACATTGATGGTGATAATAAAAGAGAAGCCTGACCCTAACAGCTGAGAAAAAAAAAAGCCAAAAAGGGAGCCAAATTTTATTGTAGCTTGTGACTTGAACTCCTCCAACACTTTTTGTCTCAGGTATTTCCTTCTGGTTTTAAATGATTGCTTATGACTGTAGATGGACAATAAGATCTTTGATTTTTCAGTTAAGGCACCAGGTCCAAAAGAGAGGGGAAAAGGGACTATTTTTCAAACTTATTTAAAAGGTAGGTTGTAATATATCATACAACCTGTAATCGACTGTAGAAATTAATGGTGATATTAAAAAGGGGCCTGATTCTAACAGTTGAGGAAAAGGGCTTGAAAGGGGCTACATTAGTGTAAAATATAGGTTGTAATATATCATATGACTCGTATTTGAATGTGGACATTAATGGTGATAACAAATAGAGGCCTGCCCCTAACAGTTGAGAAAGGGGCCATATTTTAAATTAGTATAAAACTTATTTGTAGTGTACCACGTGACTCGTACTGACTATAGAAATGAATGATGATAATAACTAGAGACTTACCTGGATTTCCTAGTGGCTTCAGTTTAGTATTTGATTTTACACAATGATTCTAGAAAAATATTTCAAATTTTCGATTTTTAGTGACCGTGGTGGCCATGTTTGTTGGCGGTTGGGGTCATCAACCATAATTCTTAAAGGGGATCATAAATGTATCATTTACCCGAAGTTTGGTAGCAGTTGGCTCTTTACATGATTTTTCCGAACTTTTTTTATTGAATTTTTTGTCAAATTTTTATTTTTAGTAACTGTGACAGCCATGTTTGATGGTGGTTGGGGTCATCAACCATAATTTTTTAAAGGGATCATAAATGCATCATTTACCCAAAGTTTGGTAGCAATTGGCCCTTTACATAATTTTTCAGAATTGTTTTATTGATTTTTTGTCAAATTTCTATTTTCAGTAACAGTGGCAGCCATGTTTGATGGCAGTTGGGGTCATCAACCATACTTCTTGAAGGGGATCATAAATTTATCATTTACCCAAAGTTTGGTAGCAATTGGCTCTTTACAGGATTTCATTTTTTATTAAATTTATTGTGAAATTTTCTATTTTTAGTAAGGGTGGCGGCCATGTTTGATGTTGGTTTGGGTCATCAACCATAATTCTTAAAGGCGATCACAAATGTATCATTTACCCAAAGTTTGGTAGCAATTGGCCTTTTACAACATTTTTCAGAATTTGTTTATTGAATTTTTTTGTCAATTTTTTTATTTTTAGTAATGGCAGTGGTCATGTTTGTTGGTGGTTGGAGTCATCAACCATAATTCTTAAAGGGAATCATAAATGTATCATTTACCCAAATTTTCGCAAATTGGCCCTTTACAGGATTTTTCAGAATTTTCTGACAGACGTACGCCAAAAGAATGACAATAGCTCACATGATCCTTCGGACCAGGTGAGCTAAAAACATATATCAAAGACTGAAGATCTTGAGAGTCGCCAAATATCAATCTTTTTAAGAGTTTTTTTATATCATGTTTGCCTTTTTTCAGATTGGAAATAAATTTACATCTTTTCATGGATGATTTTGAGACACTGAAAGATTCACGACAACAACCACAAGTTAAATGTGAAGTCAGTCACTAGGAATAGTAATCCCAGTATCACATTACTAAGCAAAAGCTTAGTTTTATGATCAAATGAATCATAGCACTGACATTCTGTGATTTGTTTTAGTGTTAATATTCACCAAGGCTTCCTTCTGAATCCCCCTTACACTCATATTTATGCTTGTTCCGTCAACTGAGGGGAGCAGGTATTCAAAAGTATTTTCTTGGGAATTTACTACACAAATACCAAAGTGCCTGAACATTCACTTGTAAACTTCATTCATGCAGAGACATATAATATCTTATTATATGACAATGTCTCTTACCGCACTGATTACATGTAACTGTACGGACATGATCACGTGCCTAGAAGTTAAACTGTTGAACTAAATACTTTTTTTGAAATACACACAAATCAGAAAATGTTTAATACCGGCACAAAATTAATACATCGGTTGTAGATGGTTATCCAGTTTTTACACTTCAAACCGGGAATTATTTACTCGACAGCATTTTATAAGTAAAGAGGTTCTGGTATATTTTCAGAAAACTTGTGAGGATAACAACAAGCTGCAAAGCTTGACATGTGGCGACTCAGTAACGGACCAGATGAGCTAATAAAAGTGACTAATTTGTGGATCTGCGGGATGACCTAAGCTGCAGGCTTGCAGCGGACTTGTGGGTTGCAAAATTGAAAATTTTTCATAAAAACTCATAATACATGATTAACAATACTTAATTCACCATGTATCTACAGTTCAAATTTGATTTTATTCTGTGGACAAATGATTAGGCAAACTGGCTATTTGTAATATTTTCTATTTTTAGTAATGGCAGCCATACTGGATATTGAGCAGGGTTATCAAAAAATTTTGAAAGGGGACCACTCAAGGACCATTCCACCATAGTTTGGTTCACTTAGCCGAGTAGTTACAGAGGAGTTCATCTGTCAAATTATGACTAATTTGAATATTTGGCAAAATGAATAATGTTTTGGACAAACCTGTAATACATGTTAAATAACTCTGTGCCATGCACCTATAGTTCACATTTCAGCTCATTCTGTGGAGAAACAAAGCCATATTGGCTATTTACAATATTTTCTATTTTTAGTAAAATCTCTTCAATGTTGGGCTGGGTCTTGGAAAAAATTTGAAAGGGCACCAACCATGGACCATTCCATCAAAGTTTGGATTTTTTTGGCTGAGAACTTTCACAGGAGTGAATTTTTGTCAAATTATGCCTAATTTGCATCTTTGGCAAAATCAGGAAAAATGGAATTTTTTTTTAGAAGAACCTGTAATACAAGTTTAACAACTCTTTATCATGCACCTACAATTCAAACTTTTAGCTCATTCTACAGAAAAATGAAGTGTTATTCATTATTTATAATATTTTCTATTTTTAGCAACAGCAGCAATCTTGGATGTCAGGAGGGGGGGTCATATATAATTCTCAAATGAAACCACCCAAGAACCAGTCCGTCAATGTTTGGCTCCAACTGGCCTTGCAGTTTTAGAGGAGAAGATTTTAAATTATTTTTTTGCATATTTTTTATTTAGTAACAGTGTCCACCTTGAATGATGGGTGAAGCCATTGGATAGAAAGGGAATCTCCCTAGGACCATTCCACCAAAGTCTGGTTCCTGTTGGCCCAGTAGTTTCAGAAAATAATATTTAAGTGATTTTTTGCCTATTTTTCTATTTTTAGTAACAGTGGCCATCTTGAATGGAGAAAGGGCTGCTGGATACAATTCTGAAAGGGGACCTTCCAAGGTCCACCCCTGCAAAGTTTGGTTCCACCTAGCCAAGTGGTTTCAGAAGAGTTGATTGAAATGTTAAAAGCTAATGACAGATGGCAATAGCTCATATGGCTTTCAGCCAGGTGAGCTAAAAAGACTTCGTAAATGACCATCCAGTAATCATTCATGAACACTTTGATTGTCTTCATAGTTTCTGCGAAGAAGATCTGTATTGTAATGTTTTCCACAGGGTTCTATTTTAACCATTTGCATGATTTGCACTCCGACAAATTTTTGGAACTTACATGTTCAATTAACTACAAGTAAGCATCAGATTAACAATAATATTTATGCTGACAATATGCATTTTCATACACCATTATGTCAAGTATGACAAGGACTATACTTGCATTTTGTAGTTTGGTTGCTATGGTTACCAAGCATGTGCACAGACATACTTTAAAAGTAGACATAATACAATCCCTTTATTAACGTTATTGGTACTGTACCAATACACACTGTAAAGCAGTGTTCATTCCAGAAACTAAAAATGGAGGGTCATTGGGCCCCTTCTGCTTGAAAACAAGGGGTCATTTTTCAAAGAATAGGGACAAGCTACATCGATTATTGACTCCTTTTCAGACAAAACTTTGAATGCAACTTTGGATTAACAATTTTATATTCAGCACATACAGTCATTTCTATGATAATAACTGCATGACGCATAAGGTGAAAGAGTGATCTGTCTATAATTTGCACAGCCTCTAGTAGGTACATTGCTTTTAGTGGAGGGGTAGGAGGTGGGGGTGGGGTTGCACACAGTCTGAACATTTCATAATATTTTATTTTCTTCCTAAGAAGCCAGGGATAATTCAGTTTCCACAGGGTGCTAAGATTTTCTGCAATGGTATATGGACCAATATAGGCCACTATTGGATATTTCTCCTCATGCGAAGCGTAAGAATCCGACTGTTGACTACAACATTGATTGTTCTCCTATTCAGCAAGATTATCTTGCTGATAGTTGGTGCCAACTTTCTATTGTTTTTATTAGAAGGACAAAATTAACTGCTTCTTTTTTTTGCATTTTTCTGCCCTACCTTTCAGTTTATGTTACAAGAAAACACAGCTTCATGCTAACAAGTACATCTGTTTCTGATTTTGGCTATGTTTACTTTATACATGTTATATTTCCAAAACATTCTGGTTGTGCTTTTTTAAAGTCTGCACCTGTTGACCCCTGTGAAGTAATTTCAGTGTGCCCAAGAAGTGAAAATAGCGCCAGTGGTGCAAGGGCGCGGCTTAGAATGAACATTGTTTATACTTTGATGTTAATTGGAAGTCCAAGATGGCCACCACTGCAGGACCAAGTTTAACACAGTACTCAGTGGGAATGTCTAAAAAGTTTTTATTCCCTGCCTGCAAGGCAAGAGGGACATAGTTTTTAGTTCGCCTCTACGAAGTAGAGGGGGACTATTGGAGTACCCTCGGCGTCCATGTCCGCATCCACAGCCAGTTCTCAGAAACTAAAAGACCTACAACAATATTTCTTGGTATGCAGATGCATGGGCATGGCTCACCACCTCACAAAAAACTGAGGTTACATGACCCATATTTCATGAATGAATGGCTTTGGTTACGTTTTGTGTCGATATTGATGTTGGTTAAGTTTTGCGTCCGAGTTCTTTTCTCAAATACT
>JAOXYI010360748.1:0-10150 GCA_028566495.1 Lithophaga antillarum
GTATACAAGTGTCATAATTCAAAAATATGGAATCCCTCTTTAATTTTCAGCCATCTGAGGTACTCCTGGGTCACATTTTTCGCACGAGCGAGGAGTGCTGTGTCTCCTTCGAACAGCAGCACATGTTTTATGTAGAACGATGACGGTTGTGTGAAGCAAGGAGGAGAGTCTAAAGAAAATTACTTGATTCCTTATATTCCTCCTTCAATAATATTTTTTCTTGGTCTGTTCAATTCGATTTTCTTTTCGACATTTTCAAGCACATGTGTGAATTCGATTTCAATTTAATATGTATGTATGTGTTGCACTTTAAAATCATTTACGCGTGATTAAAAAGCCGACACCGAAATCAATATTTCGAAAAACAATAACTTACACATTAAAATATGGTTTCACTTAAAATTCAGTCATGTTCACAACTTTCTAATTTTCTAAATAATTTGCAAATAAGAAAATAAAACTGTGTACTGATTCAATAAATTTAATAAAGTGTAAGTTAACAATTGCAGAAACACATAAGAGACGTTAAAATGATTAAATTGAATATAAAAAGTAGTATACCAAAATCAGTTTGAACTCATGAGTACAAAGAAGCTGAAATATCCAAGTATACAAATCGCTGGGACTGCATTAACTCCAGAATGGAGTTATACCAGGTTCGTCAACAGGGTAAGTGCCTCCTATTATGCATTTATCACCCGTTATGCAACCCCAAAATCATGTCCGGTAGCAAAGGTCACAAAAAGGTTCAGGAAACATTCGGTAATAAATACAAATGGACACATGTAGGATCTACAAAGACCAAAATGCATCCGCAGCAAATTGAGACACTGAAATATTATACCGATCGACCAATTCGTGAGGGCGACCGTAAAGCTTGTGAAACGAAGATTTATACCTTTCTGGGAGGTTTGTCATGCCGTCAAACCAAGTTTAACCCACCATTTTTACTAGAAAATGCATGTACCAGGTCAGGAATGTAACAGTTGTTTTCCAGTCGTTCCGTTACGTTACTTTTGATGGTTGAGCGTTTTCTCGGTTTTGTCAGTTTTTATTGACTTTTATTCTTTTGACTTTCCCTTTTGAAATTGCTTTGAACTTTGATATTCTTACTTATACCTTTACTTTCTTCCTCATATTCTTGCTTGATGTAGTTTCGAGTTAGAAGTATACCCCTATCAGAAAAATCCTTGTAGTTAGAGCAGGCCCTGGCATAGCATATCAACTTAGACACGTAAACTCCATATGCAGGGAAGAGAGTATATTACTACTCAAGAAAGGGAAACGGGTACTCCGTAATGGCCAACGAATTTGTGATAGCGACCAAAAACAAAAGTGATGACATCCAATTTTCAAGTAACTCTGGTTAACGAGCTTTTGCGACATCAACAGTCTTTTTTCTAGAAAGTCAGGATAGATGTTATAGAATATAAATCTAGCGGATCATCTGTGAAACATGCTCTATACCATAATTATGTTAGAATATTACTACTAAGAAATGGGACATTTGTAATAGATAAATAGAAGTCATCACGGCTGTCGTACGTTTGTTCTCAACTGCCCTCCACTGTCTATCTCCAGGAACAAGACCAAGTAAGAAGCAGACTTTTAAGTATCTGTTATGTCTAAATGTCGCTTTATTTTATGCTAATTGGAATAGATGAGACATAAGTTGTCATTGAAATACAGAATTATTTAACAATAGGACATCATCTATATAACGAAAGCGGAAATTAAAAAATTGGTCTAATTTCTTTTCTTTTTCTCTTGAATAAACTTTTCTTCATACGAATATAGGAAGAGGTCGCCGGTAACGGAAGACAGTTATTTTAAGCTGGAGTGCCAACTGTCTGTTGGAAAACACGTCTGCCAAATTCATTAATATGCTATTAAGTCCGCCACTACTACAGTAATATGTGTCCGTATTGTTCAGCTTTATGTTTAATGTTTTAAGTTATGTAATGTGGTGTCCGTTATGCTTTCCGTGTAATTTACTCTGTTTGATCGGGTTTTTTATTTTTCGTTAAATGTGATCTTTTATGTAGCGTGATGTCCAACACCATTTCCACGTAAATACGATGTTGGTGTCATCTTACAATATACGACGGGTGTCACTAGTGAGTCAGGATGTGCTTACCCTTCCAGAGCCCCTGACATCACTCCCACTTTTTTGGGGAGTTCTATTGTCCTAGCTTTAGTTTTCGGTGTTGTGTCTGTGTTTTGTCCTTTGTTGATAACGGTTTTGTCAAGTCCTCGTTTGTGTCTGTGTTTGGTCCTTTGTTGATAACGGTTTTGTCAAGTCCTTGTTTGTGTTTGTGTTTGGTCCTTTGTTGATAACGGTTTTGTCAAGTTCTATGGATATTTGACTTGTGGACTTCGGTAATATTCTCACTCTATTCATAGTACTTCTAGAGGTCCTCTTTGGCTATTGAGAGAATTAATGTCAGAAGTTTGAATAGAGGATCAGTAGAAAAGGTAGCTAACCCAGCAATAAAACGTTGTTTAATACACTTACGAAATTTAAGTATGCAATAACAAGAAGAACGATCAAGGTCCCTGAAGATGCCAAAGGAAGACAAAGATAGTCTTGTTTGTAAACATAATTTATGTGTATGTTGGGTTCCCAAGTAAGTTGTTTAAACGAAATTGCTTTATCAGACGTTAAAGTAATGTGATTTAATCTATGATTATGATATTGTAAGGAACATTATCAGACTGAACAACAACATATTTGTCGTGGAGGTGGAATAAGTTCTTTACAACACTGGGGTCCTTAAAAATGGAAGGAACTCTAGTATTGATAGACTCGTTTAACCTTTCAATTTTGATATATATCAAAGACTTCAGATATATAGCCTATTCTGAAAGAGTATCAACCTCTTGTTTTTCTCTTTCGGTTCATTGTCTTTTACATCCATAAGCAATTTCACATTGAATTCTAATATGGGAGTTTCGAGTTATTGCTTCACGGGATAAGTTATGTGATTACGTGTCATTTTATGACAGTTGGTGGAGCGTCCTGGTTACCTATGCTGTAGAGAACAAAAGGATAAATAATTCAATTAAATTTGAAAGCAATATCGAAATACGTGTTATTATTCGCCCTGCAATGATATTTTCTAGTATCCAGTTACACAACTTTTGCAGTCATTTCTAAAATATTTTTTTCCATTAGCTCTGTATTGAATGGGAAACCAGTGCACTATACCAACTGGTAAATGACGTCGTGTAAAAGCAGAACTTTATCGGAATTTCAAATAACTCGAAACTCTCGTATTAAATCATTGCGGTTCACGGTATTTGGGATTGTTAGTAAAATGTTCTTTATCATTGCTGAATACGTTTAGTTTTGGTCACCTGTAATTACAAGACCTACACGACACTATATCAATAGGGTAGTTACACAAGTGAAACGGGGATCAACAATATTGATATCGTGCAAACAGTTCGTAATTGAGGATTTTGTTTGCAATTGGTTCAATGAAGGTATATTAAATTATTGAAATAGATTGATCTTTGCAATAAAGTGATACTTACACTTTGTTGTAAAAAGATTTCTTACATTTATAGTATACAAGTCTCTGTTAAAAATATACGTTTGAGGAGGGAACGTTTGTCTGGTTCCTCGTTATTTATAATATACATGTATAAATATTTTATTAGATACGTTTTTCAACAGTAACGCTTCTGACATTTTCAGACCTTCGTCACATTTCATGTATCCAAGTTTTCACGTCCATAAAAGTTTGATGTTAAACGCAGTTTTGCAAGTCATGACATGTTCAAGATGTCTTGCTCACAAAAAAAATCTCCAAAACAAAGGAAATACTGTATACAGTGTACAATTGTTGTGTGGAATATGATGACTAGACAAATTCTGATAAAGTATAGTACATCTGTCCAGTTATTTGTAACTAGAATTATGGCTTAGTGATTGTGTACGTTTTTGGTGAACATGATACGTTAAGGACAAGCCTAAACCGTATATCGAGATTCTGAAATCTCGTTAAATGAATAAAAACTTCACACAGAAAGACTTCAATATCCAGATTAAAAAAAAAATATGGTGGATACGATAAAAATGTGTAACAGTCTGTTACTTTAGGTACTGATCGTAACGTTAATAAAACCGAATCAGTTAGGATGAAGATAGAATACGTCGAAAAAAAATATCTTCCTGTCAAGTGTAGAACTCGTCCTCAGATGCAAGAAACAGTTGTACAGTTCTGTTTGTAAGATTAATGCTCTAGCATATTCTGCCAGACTCCAAGATCCTGCAACTTCTAGTTTGAGGTGTTACCTTAAAAAGATGAATATTTTAAATGGTTCCGATTTTTCATGGACATCAGTAATATATATAAACAATAGAAAAACATAGTATAAGACACCAACAAAATGAAATGTTGATATTTCGACCTTATCCAGGCCTTTATCAAAACAAATTAAAAAAAATAATAAAATTTAAAAACAAAACTGTACTAATTAACAACTACATGATTGAGTTGGTAAATTACAAACAACGAAAACGTATGTGTGTACTCAGCAGAAATAGATTTGCAATTGAGGCAGACACTCAGTAATATGAACCCAGTGTAATTAATTAGTGTTAATCTCGAACTTTTGCATCCAAAGTGCTGATCTTGAATTTTTTCACACACAGAAAAAGAACTGAAATGAAATTTTAAAAAGGATATCAAAGCTAAACACTATTATGTTGATAGTACAAATATAAAAGCAGAGCTTAATGAATTCGATGTCTTGGAATCTCTTAGTGTCCTTTCTGTTTAGACCATCATGGCATGGTAGTGTTTTCAGTTTTTGCATCCATTATTTTTTGGTTGCTTGTTTTTCATTGTTTATATATCGTACGTGGATATCTTAGCATTTCATTCTATTAACTTTGTTAATTTATGGGATGTACTGCATCAAATGACAGTCAGTGATGGTGTTCATTGTTACTGTGTACAAATTCATCTACAAATCAAGATAATGTTGTTCATCGTTGACTGTATGGCTTTCCGATGCACTATTCATTGTACTGTACAGATGTCTTTCAGAAATCTCACTTCTGACATCTTCATAGACTCTGAAATAAGTGCAAATTTGTTATAGAATTAGATGTTACTTTAAGATGAGAACTCGGCCTTATAAAATTTTCAGATCGATAAACTGGTATCAGTTAAGAGATAAATATATCGTAATTAAATAATTTACCGTCGTCGCCAATTGATGATTGAATTGAACGCGTTAGCGGAGCCATCGAAATGGATATCAGTGACAGTAAAATATTAGCTTGTTGTCAGCAAATACAGCACAGTTATCCAATGTCGTCTGACACTGTGCGTCAACTTATACATTGTAGCACGTAGCTTTAAGAAATAATTTATGGGAGCCGTGGTTTGTTGGAGATTTACCACAGGTAGGCCTTACTTTTGTGAAATTTTACCGGAGCAAGGGTCAAAATATACGACAAAAAGGCATACCCTTTTTTAAAATAGAAAGCAAACTACGGGCCTCTATAAATTATTTCGATTCTACTAGGGAAAAATGTAGAAAAAAATAACCTAAATTCATACTGCATTGGATAACGTCATTTCAACAGGTTACACTAGACCGTGCAAAGATTTCGGTTGAGACAAGAAAATTAAATCCAAAAAATATAAATTTAGACATCCAGTCGACTCTTACTATGTCGAATTCGAAGTGACCAGTCACTATACGTCTACTTAAACCAAGTATTCGAGTAATCCGGAGTAAATTTGCTAATTACTGTGAAGGAATCATATTTATTTAATTTGATTTTTCCAAAAAACTACTTATCCGAGTTCATTTCGAGAAATCGAGAGTCAGATGTATTTGTTTACTATGTATATCAAATAATCATAAAACGAAAGTAGAAATATAGGTGCTGTAGCGGGTGAAAATTATTTATTTTACACAAACGGTCCTTGTGTTATCCCCTTCGAATGGTAAATTATAATTGTTAAAATTTATCACCAAGGAAACTGCTAATATGTGCAGATACACAGAATGAGGTTTTTTTTTTCTTTTTTTTTTTTTTTTTTTGCAAAATTTGAACTGGAAATAATTTCCTATCACATCATATTTCATATAATAATGAAGTACATCAGACAAAAAATGGTTGGTAGTATACATTCTTAAAAAAGTATTTTGATACTTACTTCTGCTTCTGTTTTTGGAATACGAAAATTCCTGAAAAATAAATTTGACAGGTTCTATTGGTTATCTTTGTTTTCCATTTACAGATATGGTTAATAAAAAGCCTTACGTTTGTTTTATATACGATAATATACATTTTCTATTCAGCGTAGATTTTATATACAAGTTTTAGCGAATAAATTCATAAAGTGATTTTCAGATTTTTCAGATGTACATTACATTAAACTAAAAACATCAAACCCACCTTTATTTTTCTCAACAGACAATAATTCACCTGGAGTAAATTTCAAAGGAAAACTTTTATGCATGTATTTTTAAGTCTACAAACTACATACCTTTTTTGAATAACAGGATCAAGGCTATCACTTCTCCCAACTGTAATAGGATTAAGAATACAACGATTCCAATTAGAGTTGATTTCTCTGTTAATGTACAGTCTGTAAAAATTATTTCAAGATTTTATTAAATAACGTTCAGATACTAGCGTGTATAATGTAGAGCAAACAATTAACAGTTATATATTATCTACTCTGTTCCTCAATGTTTTAGTCTGCCTTTTTATCTGATAAATGAGTGAGAAATTAAAAAGGTAGCATTTGCCACCTCTTGTTTCATTTCACAGTTAGATTTATTTCTAGAAATTTACCGCTGGGGAAATTTACAAACTAAAATTAAATTTTAATAATTAGATTGACTCTATATTTTTAAGTGACAACATCCCATCATCTACTAAAAGTTTGTACATATTATACTGCATTTAAGTCGTGTTCACGCTTTCTCGATAGAGAACTATTGTAAAATGAAAAGATAAACAGGGAATGCAGACAATCCGGCTTAAACAACAGACAGAACACTTTTCTCTACTCTACCCGTCTTTAAAGAACAAAAACGACAAAGACAATCATTGAACATCAGCATCCTGGCTTTGGACATGCACAAAAAAATTCATACAATCTGTTCAAACAAGGTGGTTTATAATACTTAAGTTTAATAGTCATTATACAGTTCCAAGATAAGCTATATTTTATACTGAGTATCCTGTATTTTAATGTGAATATATGAAAACCATTACACCTACTGTTGAATTTTAATTGTTATTTCAGATTTATAAGAGCTTAGTCTTTAATGAATGATAAATGATTACTGATGCTCATGTATACCATTGAAACTTTATAAGTAACTTGCGGGTCAAGGAACAATTACTGTAAATACAATGTAATACATGTGTCTATACAAGTGAAATAAAAACAATATATTGATAAAAAGTACAATGGCCGAAATGACTTTTTTCTTGGCGTAATTTATTCTCATCAACTTTTATGTTAAGGCAATTGTGAATAATTATTCACAATTGCCTTAACATAAATGTTAATGAGAATACTATATAATTAGATAATTAAAAAGCAACAATTATTATGCGGCAAAAAGGAGTCAACATAAGAAATTGAACCATGCAGTAGGACCATCTATCAGAAACATGTTCAATTTCTTTTTCTCATTTCCATGGACAAATTTTTACAGAAACCCATTTGAACTCTAGAAAAATTTAAAACATAAACAAATTTTATCATGAATTGTAATAGTTGATAACTAATTCCGAAGGCTGTTATAACGGATTTTAAACTGTGATCACGAATTCCGGAATAAGGAATCTAGAATTTTTTCATTTCACCATTCGTTATCAGTGATTCTGAAATCCTTAATGAAATAATTTTAATCCGTAATCGTGAATCCCATAGTCCGTTGTAAGTGAATTATAAACCGAGGTCACAAATTCTGAAATCCGTTTTTTTCAATTCGCAATACAATTCGTAATCAAGGATTTTAATTCGTTCTAACGGGTATCAAACTTCGTGATCATGAATTTAAGTCCGTTGTAACGGATTCGAAAAAAATCGTTTTTACAGACTAAATTCCTTTACAGTGGTTTAAAAAATAGTGATCACTGATTAAATGTGCCATAGTGGATTCGAAAATCATAATGAATTGGCATGCTCGATATTTTTTTCTTGCTTTTTCTAAATGCCTTTCTATATCTTCCCAGATTAAATCCATTATACAATAAACAATAAAACGTAAAACCTTCAATTTAAATAAAGATAAATATCGAAAGCAAATCGTTGAAAATATTTTTTGTCGTCTCGCTGGTTTAGAAAATGATACCTCTGGTTAATCTGCTTATTCGGTAGACTATCAAGTATTTATAAATTTCCAAACCACTAAAATGTAGAATGTATAGAAAAATAAGGTTTTTTCTTTTTTCTTTTAAAGCCTTTTTTCCATGACAAAATAGACAGAACGTTTAATCAGATTATTATTAAGTATGCTATCGATTGATTTGGATTTCAGAAATTAGCTTATAAAAAGATCCATTTTTTTTACTTGTAGAGCCTCATCCTATATGTATGAATATGGCTTTGAATATACCAGCGTCATATGGTACCCAGATTGATCCAAAACGGTGACGTTTAAAAATATTCCAACAAATAATTTACATGTATACATAAACACATCAATAGTTTGAACAATGAACATTAAATATCGACATGACACTGACTCTTGAAATAAAACCAGACGTTTTGAGTACTACTTCTGGTAGACTTTAGAAACTCTAGAAAGTTTTAATTTAATGATTCCGATCCATATAAAATGTGTCTAAGCATTGAATTTTAAAGTAAATAGAACAATGACACAGTCATGAAGGGCCCCACATATGGCCTGTTCTAGTGGAGGGTATCATACTTCTAGCCCATCATGCACAGGCTTCTACATCGGCTATATGTCTGTCAATGTGTCTACCCAGTTTCCTGTTAGTAAAATCAACTCCTTCAAATCTATTATGCAGAAAACATTGCCCAATCACGCTGCAGTGTCCTGCTATGGACAGGACATTTGTCAAAAATCCAATGACTGCTTCAAAAAGTTATTACCAGGAATCAAAATCTATAGGGACAGACAGAGTAAAGTGCACTCGTATCTCAGTGTAAAAGTAAATGTATGAACTGTCAACCAATCAGAGTACAGTATGCTTATTATTTATGCACATAATTTAATGTTTATTGAATTCAGACAGGAGACTTGGGTAATAAGTAATCTGAGAAAATTGCAAGGAAATCAGATAACTTTTTCAAAAGTTATCACCCAAAACGAAATCTGCATGGCTTGAAAGCTGTCAACCAATCACAGCACAGTATGCCGTAGTAAATGTAACCGATAGGTTAAAAAAAAAAGACTCCCAAATGAAACTACTAATATAAAACTACATCACAGTTTCAAACAGTTAAGTGCACATCTTGACATATCAAGGAATATTTCCATAAAGTTTTATTAATTTTGAAATGTGTAGTTTCTGAGAATTGAATTATTTCCTATAATCATATTTTTGGTTTCAATGGCATCAGCAGCCAGTTTGAAAGTTTCAAACAGAAAAGGAACGTACATGTATCAAAGATTATTCCTGTGAAGTTTCATAAAATTTGGATGTGTAGTTTCAAAAGAATTGGAACATTTAAAACAATCACGATCTCAGTTTCCATGGCAACAGTGACCATTATGATTTTTTCAAACACTGAATGTACATCTTGATGTACCAAAGAATTTCCCATCAAGTTTCATAAAGATTTGATCATTACTATCTGAAAATTGAGGGCATTTTCAATAACCGCGTTTTCAGTTTCCTTGGCAACGGTGGCCATTTTTCCAATGAGGTTTCATAAAGAATGGGTCATTATTGTCCAAGAATTGAAGCCTTGCAATATTCATATGTTTTCGGTTTCCATGGCAACGGTGGCCATTTTGAATTCTTCAAACACTGAAGGCATATCTAGACATACCAATGAATTTTTCCCTCAAGTTACGTGATGATTGGATCATTATTATCTGAAAACTGAGGCATTTTCAATAATCACATGTTTTCAGTTTCCATGGCAACGGAGGTCATTTTGAGTTTCTCAAATGCTGACTGCACATC
>JAOXYI010360859.1:0-10147 GCA_028566495.1 Lithophaga antillarum
CACCATTATAGGAGAAGAATGTCTTTTCAAGCTAGGATGCCTAGCACAAAATAAAAATATGAGATTTGAACAGATTGTATACATTAGTATACATCCTCTGTCGTATACATTTTAGACCACAGGTACAGCAGTAAATAATCATCTCAAACTTCCCCAGAAGTTTTCAGTTTGAAGTGATGTAAAGTTCAACAATTTCATACAGTTAGCACCAAGTTGTATGCTCTATTAATGTTTAGCATTGTAATTGATGTTTTTTCACACTGTTATAATTTGATAGGTCATGTGATGTGAGATACATGAATCTTCAAACAGGTATTTCACATAGGCTGATAGACACACATACATGTAGTAAGGTGAGAAAAATTCATCTCACTCTGACAAGGATGAAAGATATATCTTGCACAAAATCGGAAAGTGCATCAGGAGAAGTGAATGTTCATAAAGATCGGAGAAATCTCCGTATATCTGCTAAGTTGCCATAATATTTGTTATATGTTTACTTTCAGATACTCCACGTAAGATGTATTATCTCCACACATCGGCTTGGGTTGCCAACATGTTTGCCCTATTCTTCATATTAGCAGCTCATGAACATTATTCCATAGATGTGTTTGTTGCCTTCTACATTACATCTCGTATGTTTCTTTATTACCATACACTTGCCAATAATCGATCTCTCATGCTGCGAGACAAAAAAAGGACCAGGATATGGTTTCCCATGTTTTCATTTTTTGAATCAAGATGTGACGGCATTGTTCCAAATGAGTTTGAATGGCCACTACCAAGTTGGAAAAAAGTCAAGTGCTTTTTTAACAGGATGAAAACTGACATTACAGCTAGTTCAAAGAATAAAAAGAAGTTGTAAGGTTGAACAACAATCATATGAACAAAATTGTATGTGCTTTTGTATGTGTAATGCAGAAATATTTAAATTGTGTGCATTAAGTGTGTAAACGAGAGCTGCTTTGAGCTTTCATTTTGACAGGTATTCCATTGTAACAAGGACCACATATATGGGCCTTGGTTATAAGAACAGATAAAAATAATATAAAGAATATAGATGAACATTTAAATTACAAAAAAGTCCAAGTTGAAACCAATGATCTATGCACCATATATCAGGGTTGGAAACTTGTACAAATAATTAGCCATCCCTGAACACAGCTTTGATGAAGATTCCTGATATAGCCAAGTAATTATTTCTAAAAATATCCAGCCCTGCCCAACAGTTACCAGTCTTGAACTAGCAGACAGGCTGATATTTTGAGCTGTGCATATATTCCTGTCATAAAAGAAAAATGTTTACGCGTAGAAATAAATTATTTTTCTTTTGTTTTGACGCTTAAGCTAATGATGCTATAAATATGACTACATGACTAAATTAAGTGCATGACAGGGTATTTTACTTCAGATGATTTCATGGTCCCATACTTATTATTTTTCATACGACTGCAAAATTTTTGCAGTCATATTATGTTATGGGTCTGTCGTCGTCGGTGTCCGTCGGCATATTGGTTTCCGTGCAACAACTTTAGTTCTAGTAGCCCGATCTGTTTGAAATTTTAACACAATGATTTTTGGTACAAAATAAAGGTTGATATTGAAAATGGGGAATCTGACCCCAGTGGTTTCAGAATTAGGGGCCAAAAAGGGGTAAAAATGGGATTTTCGTATTCTTGCATGTGGAACGCTAGTTTTTTGTCCAATGTTGATGCGTTTTTCTTTTCGTTCAGTTCCTAATAAAAATACCTTTCCGAATTATGCCAATGGATTTTTCGTAACTTTTACCATTTCTGAGATAAAAGGGGTCAAACGGGCAATTTTTTTATTTTCCATCCAATTTTGATGAACATTTTCTTTTAAAATGTTCGTCTTTGTGAGTGCGTTAAGGAAGGTTGCAACAGATTTTTCCTATGTTATATTGTTTTTGAGATAAAAGAGTTTAAAATTGCAAAATTTTACCACTTTGCTGGGTATACAGAATTTTTATTTTTCGTCCAATTGAGATGCAGTTTTTTTTCATTGCGTTCATCAGGAAGAGAGCTTTCTGTAGTATGTCATCAGATTTTCTCTGTCTCTTACGGTTTCTGAGATAAATAGGGTCAAATGTCATCATTGGACTACATTTCGCCTTTTTCCTAGGTACATAGAATTTTTATTTTCCATCCAATTGAGATGCACTTTTTTTCATTGTGTTCCTCTTGAAGAGAGCTTTCTGAAGCATGCCATCAGATTTTCTCTATCTCTTACAGCTTCTGAGATAAATAGGGTCAAATGTGATGAAAGTGCCAAATTTCACCATTTTGCTTAAAATTGTTTCGTGTCATTATGAAATCGGTGACAAGCAAATTCGAGTGTCCACATATTTATTTTTCCTAGTTTTTCAAGAGCTTTCAGGAATATTTCAACAGATTTGATGTAGCTCTTTTGGTTTCGGAGATATAAGGGGTTAAAAGGGGCCAATGCCCAAAATCATAACTAAGCCAAAGGGACAGGAATAAAGTGTCCGGCAAATTACTGTATCCAGCATATTATTATGTCAAGCACAATTCTGTGTCCACACTCACTTTTAATATACACTTGTTAAAATTTCCCTTGTCGACATGCTGCGATCGTATCATGCTGCGCTCGGCGTAGCCCTTTATTACCAATGGAGATAACACAACACTTTAGGTCTGTTTGATTTGTACATAAATACATGTGTTAAGGACTTTTTTCATTGAATTGTTAACTGTGTGACTGTCTGCTTTTATATGCAATCTTTTGTAATTGTGTTAAATTATAACATATCGGCAAGTATAGAACTAAGAGTCGGTTTCCAGCCAAACGTACCTAAATAGAATGAAGAAGTGGTTAAGTTTCGGAATTTTTTATCTTTGTTTTGAAATGGTCTTCTAGAACGAAAATATGCTAGTGTTATAGACTGAAGTTTCTACTGTGTATTAACTTTGCATTCATTTGTCATGGTGCTTCTATTTGTCACAGTATTTCTTGAGACCAGTAACTACCCCTATGGTACGTAATTTTTAAAGAACAAAACATCGAACGAACTTAATTTTAGGATATTTTATTGTTTTAATGTAAGATTTATTTAACCAGCTGAATAAATGTCGTCAGAATAAGTGATAGTATACTTTTTAAGCTCTTGACAACAAATGTAAAGAAAAAAATGACTATTCTTAACTCCTTTAACCGGAGAGCTGAATTCTTTTGTTCTTGTTTGACCTATTTCTTGTCTGCTGACCACTGAAGAAATCCATTAATGAATTGTTCGATAGGAATTATGAATAAATCTCGTAACGATGACCAGCTAGTTTTCCCACAAAAATATTTTGCTAATATTTTCACTGTAGAATTGCGCTTCCTCGCCTAAGCTACATGTATTCTATCTATGATGTCCAGCGTAATAACTAATGAAACCTTAAACACGTCGAAGTTCAAAGCCGGTTGAACATTTATACCTGTTACAGTCGTTTTGTTGGATTAGTTTGCCTTTTGCTAGGTTCCTTCAGGTGTGTACCACTCCAGCCTTCATTGACAAGGATTTCCAGTTTTCCTGGCTAAGGTCGGGGGTTCTCACCGGGTAGTCGGGCTTCCTATCCAAATAAAACTGGACGCCACGATATAGCTGAAAGCATGCTCAAAGTGGCGTAAAACCCAATTCCGTCAAGCAATCAATCGATCGAACCTTAGTGGGATCAGAAAACATAAGACAAAGGATTGAAAAAACACATAAATATACCTGTCCAAAAATGCCACTACTTTCAAAAAACATTTGAAATTAAATGTAATATAAGCATAACCTTTGTTTACAGGATCACATGGATTCAATACAGATTCTGTACAGAGTGGGATATGGTATCTCATTAGCATTCCTAGTTGTTGCTGTGTTAATAATGATAGTTTTCAGGTACTTATTAATTACTACATATAGATCTAATATATAATTTATCAATTTGATTAAATTGCATAATATTGACGGTCGACCATTTTGCCAGGAACAATGTTGATAGTCCAACGAACTGTAATTTACACTTAATGTGCAATGTACCGCGAACCAAGGTAATAAACAGCAAAATACTAAAGACTAAATGCAGGTATTCAATTCAATTTTACACCTGTGAAACTAGAAGGTTTATCTCAGAACTGGCTCTATATCGTTTTGTTACGAAGCTATTTAATGGAAGTAAACACGGATACGATTTTCTAACGAATATCATACAACGAGAGGAAATATTTTTTAACAATTATTGTTTATGTATGTTTTCTTCTTCTTTGGTTAATATTTACCAATTGGTTCAGCTAATTGTGTTGGCCAGTTTTGTTGTTTGAGGAAGCAAAACTGCCTGGATCACGAATTTTTTGCAAGTACCTGAAAACTTCCTTGTGTAAGATTGCCGTTGTATACACCCTGATTGTCACATTTGCCGAAAGCTATTCGCCAACTCAAAGGTCAGGGGTCAGTGATTTCTGCAGATAAACATCACTCGTCACAAGACATTTCCTGCTATATCATTCCCTTAAGGGTTTATTCCAAGTAAAGATGTTAAGTTGTAGATGTCTATAGATGCATCTAATTAATTGAAATTGACTAGAATTAGAGGTAAATAATTGAATTGCTGGTAAGCGTTAATTGATTGCTAATACATTACAGCTGGTAACTAATTCTCCTATAGAATCTTCAACAGAATAAAATAAATAAAAGTACATATGTAATGTAAAATTTTTGTTTGATGGATTATTTAGCAGAACAGTCATAGCAATTATAATACACATGAAATATTCCTTCACGTTCTCCGAATTAATTTAGTCCTGAATTTCTTTCAGTAAATTGCGATGCCAGCGGAACACCATTCACATCAATTTATTTTTGTCGTTCATCTTCCGATGCATAATTTGTTTTGTGAAAGATGAGAGTGGGACCCCAATGGAAGAAGTGGATATTATGGAAGGCATAATTAAACAGAATACATCGTCCAGTCAGGTCTGTTATACATCACAGAAGAAATAAGTCGTTTGCAGTGTTTCCGTTTATAATTAATAAGACTTTAGGGACTGACAGTATAATTATATTTCACTCTTAAGTACTATGGTTGCTTTCATATGTCCGAACGACAGTCGGATGGACACCATCTACGTGGCTTTGTCTTATTTTAATACGACATATGGGCCAATTAATTCTTATAAACATGCCATATAAACCAGTCTATTTTTTAAATACTCCGCATAACAATTGGAAAATTTGACTTACTGTGTTTTTATTTTCGCACATAAATACAAAAAATGACTATCAATAAGTTTCTAATATATGTGTATGGGTGTAGTTATTTTGATATACATACGCCATATTTGGACTTCTCTGAACCTTTCATGCCGGTGAAATTCGAAAGGGTGTTTACCACACTCAAATTTTAGTCATCAGAAATGTAGACATCTACTTTAGCACTAAAACGGATTGATTGTGGAGACGACTAGAAACATCACGTCAAATGAAAGATGGGTATAAAATCTATTACAAGATTCGCTAAAATTATTTACGTCATAGCGTTGTTATTGTCGTACAACGATAATTTAAAACTAGTTTGAAAAGCGTCTTAGGAATCACAGATATTTCTTCCAAGGAGCTAAGGTCTCTTACATATAAGCACATAGTTTTTAAATATGATAATATGGAAACATGCGTACTGTGACTATAAGAAACACTAGTTTTCATACTAAATGATTATCCGACATACACAGATGTTTCTGAACCAAAAAGTAGTTTTTATATCAAACGTATCCAATTTGGTCTTGTACATTTCAGTTTTGGTGGTGTAAGCTAGTCCATGCTTCCTTCTTTTACTTCCTGGTTGCCAATTACATGTGGATCTTTGTAGAAGGAGTATACTTGCATACACTGATATTTGTAACAACATTTCACAACATTTCGCAGAGAATGTTTAGACTTCTTATTTTATTTGGATGGAGTAAGTTATAATTAGTAATTATATTCATTATTACTGTTGTTATCCCCACACTTTCAAATGAAAGATCGCAAATATTGTCCTTGTCTTCGTACGTCTGTCACACTTTCTTATGACGCAACCTCCTCCCACATTTTTTTATTTTTAAAGTGTTCTTGGTTTGGTATTGTTGCCCATCATCTGTAGATGTACAATGAGGTTTTTGAATTTTGATTTAAGGTTTTGGGTTCCATTTAGGACCAAAAGCGTCAAAATAAGTAAATTAGTCTGTGAAGTAAATTCCTCCTACGTTTTTTATTTTTAGTTTATTTCGGTTAAGAGTTGTTGCTTATCATCTAGACGCACTAAGGATTTTGGATTTGAGGGTCAGGGTCCATTCAGGAGCTAAGAAGAGTTACATGATCTGTTAGTTTGTGACGTGACATCCTCCCTCATTTTTTGTTTTTCGTGTTTTATTTGATTGTAGATTTGTTACTTATAATATGCAGATATACAAAAAGGTTGTGGAATTTCGATTTGACGTTTTGGGTCTTTGTAAGGGCCAAAAAGGAATGAAATATAAAAATTAGCCTGTGATGTGAAATAGTGGAATATTTTATTTTGTTTTTGTGTTTTAGTTTGGTTTAGAATTTACCGGTGAGCAATAAAACCCAAATGTTATTATTTTTTAGTTAAGGTCCAATAAAGTATCAAAGGGGGTTTTATGTTGCATATTTATTGGCTATGAGCTCT
This sequence comes from Lithophaga antillarum, assembly GCA_028566495.1. NCBI lineage: Eukaryota > Metazoa > Mollusca > Bivalvia > Mytilida > Mytilidae > Lithophaga > Lithophaga antillarum. Next base: position 6,696 of record JAOXYI010360859.1, read on the forward strand.
CTTGTTGTAAAGACGGTATGTTTAGTAATGTCCTTAACCCTTGATCTTGATCATATACAAAAAATACTTAATTTTTCATTTTTCAGCTGTTTTAAACTGTATTCTTCCTCTATATAAAGGATTTTTATCAGGCAAGTGATGTTATGGTGAAGATGGGGAGGAGATAAATCAGCCGTTAGGTGCTGAGATAGTTCCTCTTTCCGGCAGCCTTAATATTTAGTTACGCATTTGTAAATGATTATGTTCGGAACGAATTCATGGCTCGCGTATTTCCAGTACTTTTCACGTCAAACAATTTCCTTGATAACAGTCGTATTTGTCAATAAAACGAAACCACATTAATGTTAAATAATGTTTATATGAAATGAACAAGCTTTAAAGAACAGTTTTGGCGTATGTGATATGACTAAACGTCTTAGAAAGAAGAAAAAGTTTTTTTTTCCCTAATTATTATGAACCAACCTTTGTTCTGTTATCTTTTTTCTAGAAGAATATAACGAAAGTATTTCAGAATTGATATTTACAAATTTTAAAGTAATATTTTGAGCTCCAACCACATATCATTTTTTTGCAGTTTCTCCCGCACTTTGTGTGTTACCATGGATTGTCGTTAGAGCTATCTACGAGAACACATTGTAAGTTTTAATAATTAATATCAATAGTTTGGGGTTGGGAGAACCGTTTATTTCATTGCCTTGACAACCGTATAATGTCATATTCTTTATTGAGTAAAATAATTTTCGTCAGTATCGATGTGACCTTGTGCTGCTGTGATTACTTAACGCAATATACTTGTTTCGTCTGTACTACGATGTCTTAATTAAACTGTATTCTAAAAATAGTACGAATAGTTCTAACGATTGACGACTTTGAATATCTGCAGTGCTTATTTAATCAATTTCGTTGAATAATGATTTATCAGGACGTTTATGCACACTTTTTCCAAGAGAAAATACAATAATAACATTGTCGGAATGATATCTCGATATATGCTTCATTAGTCTCCAGGAAAACTACGTAATCCGTACCACTTGCTAATTTGTTTCTTTTCTTGACATAATTTCTTTGAATATCAATTGTTTCATCTTGCTAATGGGACTGGTTCGATGTTTGAAATCAAACAGTGACACACAGTAAACAATTTACATGGTAAATCATATAAAACATAAGTACTTTTTACATCTGAAAAAAAAAAATTTCTTATTTGATAAAATTTGTTTTAGATGCTGGAATCTACACAATCCAGATAACGGTTTCCATTGGATCATACAAGGACCAGTAATAGCCACCTTGGTAGTGAGTATACATTTTAAACGATTTCAGTTAAAGTGAGGTGGCTAACTTTTTTTCCTGTGTGACAGTATATAATCAACAATTATTTTCCTTAGCAAGCACATGCGAACCTATTTCTTCTAACTTTATGTCTTGTTTTGTTTTTACTGTGCGTTATTCACATCACCAAAGAGTCGATATAGGGAAGGAGAGGTTTGGGTATCCATAAAGCGGTTTACTGTGTAGAACATTTGTAAAGTTAGGATATCCCATTGCGTTGTTGTATACTTCATCCTATTTTTGTTCGTTTTTTGTTTTTGACGGAAGTGGTTGTACAATTTGTTGTGATGTATTCCATCATTGGCCCTTTCTACTAGATCATACACTGAAAAGCAAAATATAAATACATAACGGTTCAAGATACACGTTTGTCTGAATTGGGAGTTAATTACCTTTCGCCAATTCACTAGAGTATATAATAGCCAATGGTTTAGGTAACTAGAACATCCGAAGGTTCGTAAAAAACAAATGGCATGTTGTAAACATTCCCTCATTAGGCTCACGTTTACAGTCTGTAGAAGTGATCGTTCCAAGTAAACGTAGAACTCCTTACAGTGGCCACTAAAAACTCAATATTATATTAAGGTTTTGAAGCGGGAAACCTGTACCCATTCCAAGTATTTGTTGTTGAAATATTAAAGAAGGCATCTAAATGGACAAGGCAGGAAAATTATTATCTGGTACAATATTATATATATGTATAAGTCTTTTTTCTGCCTTTTTTTGCTTTTGTTTTGTGTTTATCTTTTTTTGTTTGTTTTTTATTATACATTGAAGTTCTTTTGGACTAAACCGTGCTAGTTATAAATGATTATACATAAATACCCTTCCAGAGCACCTGATGTCACTCCCGGTTTCATGAGCGTTCTTATTGTCCTAGCTTTAGTTTTAGTGTTGTGTCGGTCTTCTAGTTCCACGTTTGTGTTTGTGTTTGATCCTTTGTTGATAACAGTCTTGTCTGGTCCTGTGGACATGTGACTTATGACCTTCGGTATTCTTGTCATTCTATTTGCTTATACTTGAGGACGATGCCTGAATTATGGTTAGACTAAAATATCATACAGTTAATTATGTCAGTGATTATTTCGAATATTTGTTCATTAAAATTTCTAATAAAGTTATTGTAAGAACATAAAACTGCATTGCTTATTATAACTTATCAGTTCCTTTCAACCGCGAGGGCTGACAATTGAACTCTACAAATTGCAAAAGTCTATTTTTATCGAAAGAAGATACCTGAAACATTTTCGCATTAAAATATCACTAAATTAATAAATCAAGCAATTAACTTTAGACTTTGAAGTTTGTAATATTGCATCTTATCATTGTCGATGTTTGTGTTAGAATGTGAAGGGTAATTACTGGTAGCGTTTAAAAAAGGGGATAATAAAAAGGAAGATTAAAAAAACTCATTTTTCAAGACATAAAAAAACCAAATTCAGTCGGGGGACTCGGTTGGTCTAATATTGGTTACTGTTGAGATAAAGACGCCCTTGAAACCAGGGCAATATCGCTATATGACAAGGTACAAAACATTGCATAACAATGATTTTTACTTTATTTGTGTAAAGTTCTATTTTGTACATTTTTTGTCATTGCATTCAAACATCAAATACAAAATCAACCAACGATTACAATATTCATTAACTTTGCTAAAGGAGATAAATTAATGTCTATTTTTGAAAGGTTTCAGTGACTTTTTATCTTGTGAAAACAAGAATGAACTTTAAACTCGCGTAATATGAAAACAAGACTTTAGTCTGAAAAGCTGAGATCTTTTTCAGAAATACAAAAAAAAAAATCAGTTTCATTTTTCAAGATTTTTTCGGTTCCTAATAATTCCCTTGGAAAGTAAATGCTTTTTCTTTTGTAGATCAATTTTGGCTTTTTCCTGAATATTATCAGAGTACTGTTTACAAAGCTGTCCGCAACCAATACACGAGATCCAAAATGTTACAGGTATGGCTCCATGAGATTCAAATGTGTTAACATCTAGGCCTTTATGTTTATTTTACCTACATTCTTGGTTCTAAAGTTTTATCCCGATTTAAGTGATCAAATCTTAGAAGAATATTCCTTGATCGATCCCGGCAGTGTAAACTGATTAACATTTATTATAA
>JAOXYI010360969.1:0-10147 GCA_028566495.1 Lithophaga antillarum
GAAAAGCATAGAAGAATTTTCTTAGGTTTATTGTAACCCAGGACGAGGCAAGAGTTCACCACTTTGAGCCAGTGTCTGAAACTCAGAGTAAACAGTTGAAATATGCAGGTTCTTCCCCATCAAAGAAGTTCAAGCAGGTTGCATCAGTTGGTAAGGTTAAGGCCTCTTTTTTCTGTCACACAGTCAATGGTCAATACTACGCAACATAACTATAACATCTGAAGGAGTGTTTTAAGGAAAAGCTTAGGGGAAACTCAGTGCTTCTGACAATGCACCCATTTATAACGCTCTAGTTGCAGTGGTTGCAGTGGAGGAATATGGCTTTGCATTGCTACCACACGCCACTTGTACTCCTGATCTTGCACCCTCTGACTTCTACCTTTTCCCTAAGCTCATATCACACCTGCATGGAAGAGTTTTCACCACAGATAATGAGGTTATTTGTGCTGTCGAGGCCTTTTTACAGAACCAAAAGGATGACTTCTACAAAGAAGGTGTAACAATATGAACAAATGTAGTGAGATCCAAGGGTATTATATGGGAAAATAATGTGTAAACAAATTTATTTTGGGTTGATGATATTTGCAAGATTTAATCCTCGCTTGTATGAGCATATTTTTCACCTGTTGCAGTAAAATTACCTTAACTAACTGGGTCAAATTTCAATTTACCCAAAAACTAAAAATTTTCTTGCAATTTTCAACTCCCATTTTCTTCTATAAAACATTTACCTCATTCCTCCACCCACAATATTTTTGGTTGAAAAGCTGTCTTTTGATTGGATAGACACTTTTTAACATAAATAGTCTGGATCGGGACTGCAGCCAATGTTTTCCAGAAGAAAAATTAGATAAAAAAAAACTCCTTTACCCTTTAATCAGTAGCTGCAGTAGTATTTGATATGACTCTTCGTTTTACTTCACAAAAATGGTTTTGTGGTTTGTTCGTCTGCAAAGTGGCTCCATCTTTTTTTTCAAGGCCCATGTGTTTTGTTACATTCCATTATTTCATGTTTAAGTATCAGAAACGATTTTGGGAACCTTTTAAAACATAACTTCTGTAAGGAGTATCAGGGGCAAAAGTGTACATATTTTGTGACTACTGAGATCTGATATGAAGTTAACCACTCTCAACCATAAATAATCATTAGAACATATGTTCCAATTTATAAAATCAAGGAATTTCTGATGTACTTTTAATCACTACATTTTGCTGATAAAGTATTTGTTTCCACCCACACTTTCTTAATTGTTCTAATGTAGGAGTGCTGCCCTATAACAGAACAAACTGACTGCTCGAATTGTATGTCATGGAAATTGGAGCACACTAGGTTTCCCTACAACCTACAGAAAATCTTGCAGAGAAAACTTCATTATCTAAGTCCATGCAGTACATTTTCATAGACAATAAGTTTTATAGATATAACTAATGTACCATAAATTTCACTGGGCATGTGTTTAGTCCTCCCTACATTTAATGAAGCTATGGCTTGTCACATTTTCCAAACTCAGCTGTACCAATACCAAGACCATTGCTATGCCACTGATTTATATGGATCAACATTTCTACATGGCCACTGTGACAAATTATTAGGCCACATCTACTTAATTTGTAGATTCTCATCCCAAACCCCCGCCTCCACTAAAGGGCCTATTGTACTTTTTTATTTTGTTACTTTTTTCAACCTTCAATATTTTGCCTAATTTGACTATTTTTATACATTTTGGTGGCAAACTTTGTAGATTCTCATCCCCAACCCCCGTCTCCACTGAAAGGCCTATCCCATTTTTTTTATCTTGATAACTTTTTTAACCTTCAATATTTTGCCTAATTTGTCAATTTTTTATACATTTTGGTGTCAGGTGGATAAGAAATGTACAAATTAAATTGATGTAGCCTTTGAATTAGAAGGCAGCATTCTCATTTTTAACTATATAAAGAGAATTTGACAATTTTATCAGATGTAAATGGTTAGTATATTTAAACTTAATCAATAACTCAACAAGTTCGGTAGAAAAGCAGGACATGTACTGTAAAGTGGCTAATTTTCACAAGGTTTTAATTTTGAAAATTGATGAGACCTTTTCCCGAGGTTAAATATTCACGAATCTGCATATTTCTTAGATCATTTATATATTAAGATATAGTTCCACAATGGTTATTTTTTGCGAGATTTATCTTCTCGCGAAGTTAGCGAAAATAAACCCCTCGTGAACAATTTCCCATTTTACAGTAACTCTGAATTCATGAATGTGTAAAACGATAAAGGAAATGTCAGGTCTCCTTCTTCCATTTCCTTTACATTTTAACCCTCACTCACACTGGATATACAATACTGGAATGCTGCCTCAAAATTCACATGTTGTATGGACAAAGCTTAGAAACAGATAGGAAAGATGAGTCTTAGTGAGTCTTTTTGCCAATTTTATGCAAGTCCATGTAACATGTACATTAGTTCAACATACTGATACTGTTTATCCTGCAATTCAGTCCAAAAAATTAATTGTTGACCAATTTTAAATAGTTTTTCCTTTACTGTGATTTCCACTTGGTACCATAAATCCCGCATACAGAAAAGATTCCTCAAAAGTGACATGATTTAATACAACTACATTTTTGTACAACCCTAATGTTAATTATCTTAAAATTTGTCCAATTTGTAGTCCCTTACTTCCCTAGAAGTTCCAATTTACCACCATTTTAATGCCCTGTACTATCCAATAATAACAATGGGTCGACACACAGCCATTCAGCCGAGTTGAAACTAGGCCATGAGGTCAAGATCAAGTGACATTTGTCAAACTGACATGTGTATCCCCTGATGAGTATATGAACCGACCATAATGGCTCTATAATGTATGATTACTGAGAAATGGAGTAAATTTAATATGGTCAATGGTTTTTTTCAGTTTTATCAATTAATCAGTTTTATTGATTGAAGTTACCTAGAGTGCCTTAAAAAACCACCAACCTCCACCAAGTAAGCGGTTAACTTCATCATGTAATGTTTGAGTCAAGTGCAACTTTATTTCTGCAAGTAAGTGGTTAACTTCATCACACAAGGTTTAATTCAAGCACACCTTTACTTCAGCAAGCAAGTAGTTAACTTCATCATGTTAGCTGTGTCAAGCCTACCTTTACTTCTGCAAGTAAGTGGTCAACTTCATTATATAAGGTTTGAGTCAAGTGCGTGTTTATTTTGGCAAGTAAATGGTTAACTTCATCTTATAAGGTTGGAATCAAGCGCACCTTTATTTTCGTAAGTAAGTGGTTACCTTCATCGTGTAAGGTTTGAGCAAAGTGCACTTTAATTTCAGCAAGTAAGCAGTTAACTTCATCAGGTAAGGTTTGAGTCAAGCACAGCTTTATTTCAGCAAGTAAGCTGTTAACTTCACCATGTAAGGTTTGAGTCAAGCACTAGGGACAGGGAATCGGAAAATTTTCATAATCGATAATCGGAAATAATCGGGAGACCATAATCAATTATTAATCGATTATTATCGGAAAAATCATGGCGTTTCAGGGCTTATATTTTTAGCTTTTGTATATCCATATATTGATACTAATAAATGATTGATTGATTGATTGTTGTTTAACGTCCAGCGAGCAATATTTCAGCTATATTCAGGACGACTATGCGTCTTTATGTGTTTTCATGCGTCTATATTGATAAAATGAACAGGTTCCCATTGACTTTTTGCATGTTCTTTAAGTGCATTTAACCACATATTGAACTTCACATGCTTATCCTGTTGGGACACCTGGTTTTATCCCTCATTTTGGAGAAATTACTGTAACTGGAATGGATCGGACATGACAATCTGAGCAAAAATGGAATAGACCAGAATTTCCGGAATTGCATATCGATGTCGGTGATGTTCGATTATTAATTTTGAAAATGATTAGTAACATCGGCAGCAGGAAAACGACCGTTAATCAATCATCGGTGATAATCGTTCCATCTATTAAGAATTATGGTTGATGACTCCAACCTCCATCGAAAATGGCTGCCACCCCCACTGTTACTAAAAATAGAAAATTTGACAAAAAAAATCAATAAAAAAGTTCTGAAAAATCCTGTAAAAGGACTTTTGCTACTAGACTTTGGGTAAATGATACATTTATGATCCCTTTTCAGAATTATGGTTGATGACCCCAACCGCCATCAGACATGGCCGCCACTGTTTCTAAAAATAAAAAAATGACAAAAAAATTCTGGAAAATCCTGCAAAGGATAATTGCTATCAAACTTTAGGAAAATGATAAATTTATGTTGGTGGTTTTCTTTCAGAATTATGTTAGATTGCACCCCCATGATTACTGCTGTGGATCAGTTCTTATTGAGTCAGTGTTATGCATAGAAGCCAGGTGAGCGATACAGGCTCCTTGGAGCCTCTAGTTTCAATGTCCCACCCATTACTGCCATTACTGCCATTACTGAAAATAGAAAATATTATAAATGGCCATTACAGTTTCATTTGTCCACAGAATGACATCAAATTTGAATGGTAGATGTATGGTAAAGTGTTGTTAAACATGTATTATTGGCTTTTAGCTCACCTGACCCAAAGGATCATGTGAGCTATTGCCATCACATGTCATCCGTCTGCATTAGCTTTTCACATTTCAATCTTTTCCTCTGAAACCACTGGATTAATTGGAACCAACTTTGCAGGGATGGTCCTTGGGAGATCCCCTTTCATAATTGTATCCCGCAGCAGCTCTGCTGTCCGTCCAAGATGGCTACCATGGCCTCCAATTGGTCAAAATAGGTAAAGTTTTAAAATTCTTCTTCAGAACCACTGAGCGGAACGGAATCAAACTTGGAACATATAGTCCTTAGAAGGTCCTCTTTCAAAATTGTATCTGACAAGTATCCATTCCAAGATGGCTGCCGTGACCATTTATGCAAATTAGCTGTAATTTAGAAGTAAATTCATTCAAAAATCTTCTTCTTTAGAACCACAGAGCCAGATGTAACCAAATTTGGTACATATAGTCCTTGGATGGTCCTCTTTCAAAATTGTATCCAACAAGTTGGTCCATCATCCAAGATGGGTGGTCCACATTCTAAAGTGTGTCCATTGACCTCGAACTCCATCCAGGATGGCCACCACTGTGGGACATAGTTTAACACTGGACCCTATGGCTATGGGAAAAATATATAAAAGTCTTCTATCAGAAACTGTCAAGCCAGTTTAAATCAAACATGACAGGAATGGTCCTTGGGTAGTGCACTTTCAAAACTCTGTCTGATGACCCCGAGCTCTATCCAAAATGGCCACCATTGTAGGATATAATTTTACATAGGACCCTATGGGGAAATATTTGTAACAATCATCTCCTCTGAAACCATCGAGCCAGTTTAAACCAAAAATTAGGGATGGTACTTTGGTGTTCCACAATCTAAATTGTATCTGTTGACTCAACTTCAGTCCAAGATGGCCACCGCTGTGGGATAGTTTAACAAAGGACCCTATGGGAAAAATATATGAAAATCTTCTCTGAAACTGTAAAGCCAGTTTAAACTAGACAGGAATGGTCCTTGGAGGGTGCACTATCAAACGCTGACCTATCCAAGATGGCCTTAGTCCAAGACCGCTTCCATCATGGGATAGTTTAACATAGGTACCTGTGGTAAAAATATAAAAATCTTCTCCTCTGAAACTGTGAAGCCAGTTTAAACCAAACTTTGACAGGACTCGTCCTTGGATGGTGCACTGTCAAAATTGTGTCAGTTGATGCTGACCTCAATCCAAGATTGCTGCTACTGTAGGATATAATTTAACATAGGAACCTGTGGGAAATACATGTACATGTAAAAATTTCCTCTGAAACCATTGAGACAAATCAAACCATAATGTAAACATTGGAAACTATAGGAAATTAAAATATATTCTTGAAAACAGCTGAGACAGTTAAATGGAAACTGTTCACAATTGATCATTGGATGATCTTTCACCAAGGTAATGCTTTTAATGTTGATTGGAATTACAAGATGTCCCACCACCAAGAAGCAGTATAACATTGGACCCTAAGGGAAATGCACTGAAAGATCATCTTGTAAACTAATAAGACATCAAACCAAAACTTAATGAATAATAGTTGGAAGAAGTGAATGGGTGAATGTCTTCAGTTTAAACAGGGGAGCAATACAGGCTCAGCTGAGCCTCTTGTTATAAAAAATTTTCTATTTTGCCAAATATGCAAATTAAGCATATTGCCAAATATGCAAATTAAGCATATTTTGACTAAAATGGACCCAATTTTATATACAGTCCACCAAAAGTTAAGCACCACCTATCTTCAAAATTACAAAAATAATTAATTTTTAAATCCACATTCCTGTATTTGTGCATGTCGATTGTGTTGCACATAAGACATAAACAGCAAGCTTGAATTTTGCTGAAAATGTCCAAAACTCTTGAAAATGGATAAACAAATAATGTTGACTCATCATATCAAATGCACCATGTTTAAAGACAAATCTGAAAATATGACCGAGATAAAATTTGTGTTAAGAATTGAATGCATCTTTTTGTAGTTTCATTGGTGTGTAAAAGCGTTGACCGTAGCACATTTTGTATGAAACGCGGAAGCGTTTCATTCTAAAAAATAAGCTGGTTGCTATCCCGTCAGCACCATACTTGCATCCAACCGGTGTGCAGACCAGAGGAAGCGCATCCAGATTCCTGATACCATACGGTAGCGTCAACTCATATAAGCATTCCTTCTTCCCATCATCCATAAGACCCTGGAACAGTTTACAACCAACACTGACTGAAGCACAATCCCTGGAGGCCTTCAAGACCGGGATTGTCATCAGCTTCCACTAGCCAGCCTCAGATGATTGCTAATAATTATGATTGTGAATTTCATCTTTCAACATTTGCTTAGCTTCTAAGGTTTTATTTGTGCCCAATTTTTAAATCTAATTTCTGCCATGCCGAATCACACAATTTTACGTCAAAGTATAGCTCTTTGTTTTGCTTTATATTGAGTAGGATAAGCTGCGCTGATGTTAAATTTATCATATTGTTTGTTTGTTTGTTTTTAAACTTTTATTCGGTGATTTTTTTTTTTACAAGTGTAAAGGCCGTTTTTTCGACAAGTTGATCTTAGGTTCTACAAGTGTAACGGCCGTTATTCGACAAGTTACATCATGATTATAATCTTAGATTCTTATAATACATGTACCTTGTGCAAGCAACTGGTTGGATGATTTTTGATGATATGCCTATAATAATTTTTGTATTATTTGAACTGCTTTTGGAATCATTCTTTTATATAGCTTTTAAAAATTTTCTGGCTTATTAATATGTTATGTTAGGACACCACATCATATATGTTTTTCTGATGATTGATGTTAGTTTTCGTATATTTGATCCAATATATACTAAATAGAATAATAAGAATGCCGAAGTTCATAAGTGATATATCCAAGGACCAGACAAGGCCATTAGTAACAAAGGATCGTGGAAACAAAACCCAGTCTATGAATACTAAAGCTAGGACAGTAGCAACTCCTATAAAAACCGAAGTATTTAACACAAATTTCGGTGGGGCATGCTGCAGTATGGTTGTCCTGAATATATTAAAGTTGTGCTTACGATAATTCATACTGTAACTTGGGATTTGGGTTATATATAATCCTTTGATTTAACTTTTCAAATTTATGTTTGGTTTTCCTAAATCCTTTAATTAAATAGCGTTTCCTTGGTTCTTATCGAGTTTTAATGTTTTACTTGATTAAACTTACTGTTTGATTACGGAATCTTAACCATGGTAATTCCACTTTTCGGCGTTGCTAAATTTTTAACTTTTGTGTTTTTGGAGTTACCTCAGCGAAGCATTATGTTAGCTGTGCTTAAGCTAAACTGTTCATATCATTAAGCGTTACATTGTTTTAGCCTAATTTCTACTATTTCAGCTTGTGGATTTTCTATGGTTTTTTCACTTTCTTTAATTCAAAATAAAGTTATTACATTTTACTAATGCAAACGAACCCTAAACGGGCATATGATGCAGAACTTTGGCTTAGACTGAAGGTGTTGTTGCTGTGCTTAACGTTAAAAATATCAAAGCCGATACTTAGCTGTCTATAAGCTAAACTTTTTATTTACTTAAGTGTAATGCCATTTTTGCTTGAACTGAAATTTTGTCAGGTCTAATAAGCTTTACCTGTAGTTTCCGTTCCTAACATGGTAATAACGAGTTGACAAGTGCGAGTTATGAGGAGATCAACACGAGCTGCGTGTTAATCCTTGTCAGTTGCAAGTTGCTAGAGAACGATACCATCTGACTGTTTAACTACTTTGCTATTATCATATACATGTAAGATTGCTGATCATTCCAAAGAGAACTGATATTTTGTGTTAGGGAAGTAATTATGATTAAAATAAAAAGTGTGCAAGGTATCACATTTATTTGTAATAAGGTCACAACCAATTTTAACCTTTTGTCCACAAAATTAATAGAGAGGGGTCTATATCTATTCCAGGTTTCATATGGTGTGGAAGTAACGTGTATATATGTTGAAACCGCTGTCATATCGAACTTAGACGTTTGACCATTATGCCTATAGTTGAACAAGTTTTCTATGAGCCAAATGTCGTTAATTTTCATGATCTTAAGAGTTGCAGATTTACTCGATTAATACTGATTACAATTTTAAGTGTGGTAAGTAAGTTTTGCTTGTAGACAGAAAGGTAAAATATTAGAGGCAATCGCCAAAATCAAATATTTTACATGGCTCAGACTCGATTCGATTTGACAGATTTGGGGATACACTTATTTCTCCCTTAAAACCGCAAGTAAAAAGTAAAAAGTTTAAACTGCCATCTGTTGTTTTCAAGTTGCATATCGCAACTCGCATATTAGTCACTAGTGTGTAGTAACGGCCGTGTAAAATGAGCTAGATTACGAAAGCATTCATAATTTTGTCTCCCCGGACTCACCTTGCCGTAGCCCATGTAAGTTACTACTTTGCCTTAGACAATGAAATTACCACCTTGCTTAGGGATTATCTCAAAAGTTCTCGTACGATTTCTAGAAGAAATTGATTTCGGTTAGAAAATAACACCCACGTACCCCAATCAACCTCAAGGGATATTTTATGATTTTCGTCTGAGTTTTATACATGTTCTTTCCGATGCCAAGGCAGAGGAAAAAAGGAAAAGACAGGGTAGGGGGACAATTTATGTGAAGCATATGTCCTTAACTGATGTACTTTTTTGTTTGAAATGAAAACAAGAAAGTTTTTGGGAAATATGGGACCTGCACACACGATTATGATGTAAATGATACACATTTGTTTTGTTTGCAACATTAAACTGATGAAATAACAATATTAGTAATGAAAACGAAGAATACGGAAAAATCGCATAACTATCAAAACGAAAGGGACCCGAAACCAACCATCCACTATACGAATTTTTTTGTTAAGAAATCGTATGCAAACTTTTGAGATGATCCCTTAGACCATTAATTTACAGCATCAGTTAGCATTTCACATTTGGTATTCTTCAGAAAACCCTCAGCAATTTAAACGAAAATCCAGGGAAAAGACTTCACACTGGGGAAAATGTAAGAAGTATATTACAGAATCATATGCGTATTAAGTAATATTTGCATTCAATACATTTTTGGAATGCATAATGATCCGCCGTTTGGGCGTAAAGCAAAAGTATCCAATAAGTTTCATTGTATAGCCTGGTATGTTTTGTCACCAGAGAGCCAAACATAAAGTACATGTAGCACTTTTCGTGACACAGAGGTGCTTCACATACGACATTTGATAAATAAGGTTAGTTTTTATGACTTCAGTATATATATAGTAACATATATATCACATATACATATAAACTGAAAAATGTTATATTGAAAATACTGATTTAATAGTAAGTTTTATGCTTTAGCATGCACATGCACATACATGTATAATCTGTAACGCCTTACCTTTTTTCCAGACTAGAATTTCATAGATTAGTATTTTCTGTTTAAAAAGTGTCCATAACTGGATCCAACAATGAAGAGCCGTAATTATAACTAGATCCTTAAATCAAATGTTATGGCAGAAAAAAAATTTCTAAAATCAAAAATAAAAGAAAAATTCCCACATGTTTGGTTAATGTGATGTATGTAAAAC
>JAOXYI010361080.1:0-16388 GCA_028566495.1 Lithophaga antillarum
ACAAAGTTAACTCCAGAAATATGACGTTATGTTTGAAGCACTAAAACATAGAAACTTCACGTACAATCAGTTTATAATTCCTAGAAGATGTATATTTAGTCGATAGAAACAAATGTTTCGAATTTGGTAAAAACAGGTTTAGTTATAACAAAATGTCAAAGACATATTATCACTCAAAATCGTTTGCAAGTTGTTTTAAAAAATGACGCCTTTTAACGTAACGTCAAAATAATCCGTCACAGGCAACGTGCTACCGCGACTACGTTTTGGCAACGTCACGACGTTATTTTGACATGAATTTGGCACCGAGAGGGTTAAAGACGTCCTGTTTGGCTCTGACGTTGCGTTACCTTACGGTATACGAACATCGCGCGTTACGTCTTTATTGTTTAGCACGATTGTGTAATGTAGCAAGACTGCAGAATCCTCATAAGTTTCAATTTCATTGTCTCCTTGTTGGTTTGTACATTCACGTTCGGTGTTATGGATATACATGTACTTACATCAGTTTGACCCTTTGGTACTAATACCACAGACACAAAGATCAACTTCAGATGATTAGTTTTACTGTTTAGTTCTGTAAGTTTTTCGTTCGATAATCTGGAGCTTCAACCCGTTGAGATAGCATCTCTATGTAAATTTCATATAAGTATGACGTGGAAAAAACTTAAGTACCATCAATACGATAGCTCTTATTTGTAACTCTGAAGCTAACCATAGGAAAGCTGACAATTATTTCAACTGCCAATATCAACAGCTGATCGTTGGCATGACCCTGCTTCAGATGTTTGACAAGAAGTAAGTGCTCTAGATTCGGAATTATCATGTTTTATCATGTTTTATCAATTTTGTGCTAATTTTCGGAAATCAGACAGAATTATATTATACAAGACATAATAAATATATTCCCATGAGATACCTTTTCAGTAGGTGCTTCTAGATCACTGCTGCTTACAGAAGTTAGTTCAGCCTAAACGTTTCATTTGCAAGCCCTGAAGTGTTTTCTTGTGTGTTCCGATACATGTAACAACTGCGAAAATAATAATAAACATATGATACTTTAATGCCGCTGATCATCTATATTTTTATACAGATATCCGAGGCATTCTTGAACGTGTTCTAACAGGTGTTGCTAAATTGGTGAGGTTCCCTTTAACTCCAGCTTTGTTACATAGCAGATATAGTCTAGTCAAAATAGCATTTGACCTCAAAAAAATTGCAACAGAATTTTTGTTTGCGTAATCCTTTAGAGGAATACCCCCATTAAAACATATAAAAAGTCTACCAAAATCAACCAATGGGAAAGGCGTCATTTCGTTGATACAAAATCGCGTATTTTTTGCTATTTTTAACGTTACAGTTGGGCTGCCGTACACAGAAGATTTATTAAAGGGAGATAATAAAAGTTTACTCCCGCTACAATTTGAAGCAAATCAAAACAAATTATGCAATAATTATGAACTATGTAAGTATATTTTAGTTAATTATACAATATATTTATGCTTTATAAGTCACAGAACAAAAATAAAGTTCCAACAAATATGAAAATATTGGTTTCTGATGCATTCATATTTTGTCGTCTGCTATGACCTATTTTCACGTTCCGTGTGCTTTATTTGGTTTGGTCACTGTGCTCGTTGAAAAAAAAATTATGGACTGTTACACGCATGTATTACCATAAATTATAACCATAAATCCGGGCAAAAAAAATTAAAAAAACGAGGGAAAGTTACGTCCGATTTTTTTTCTATGGAACGCCGAATTCACAAGAATGCAACATTAATGTTTATATTGCAATTAATTAGAAAACAGGTAGTTACATACAAAAAAGGACACAAGTTATGATGTTTTCGACAAATAATTGTAATGATATATAATTTTCGGCAATAATAGCTGATATTTGTCTATGGAACAACATTTTTACCACACTTGAATGGAACAAAAAAAAAAAACAAAAACAAAAAAAACAAAAAAACAAAAAACAAACAAACAAAATATACTACATGTTCACAATGTACTGTATATCTTGCTAAATAAAACTGTTAACAGAAAGACAGGTGTTTAAACACTAGTTTTGTATCACACCGTGCGATAGACGTCTTTTACACCCGAAACAAAATTGTTTAGACTTTCACGGCGAGTTATTACTTAGTCATGGCGGGTTTATTATCTCGCAATGACAGGTAATAACTCGCCGTTTTTACATCTGCAGTCCAGAATACTCGATAACAGCATCATTACAGATAAGAATTTTTCTCACCTTTATTTGCGTTATTTTTTTTTTTTTTTTTAAATTCTGAATACTTCTGAATTTTTGGTTTCCTTTCAGGAGCAGAGTTCGGAAGATGAAAATTGTGTGATCTGTAAAAAAAACATTACTAATGGAGATGCTATAGTAAAGCTAGGTGAAAAGGGCAGTCAGAGTGTCAATAAAGCAAGTAAAAATCGGCAAGACAATATAGTTACCTACGTAGGGCAAAAATTACACCAGAACTGTAGAAAATCATATACAAATCCAAAATACATTGCTTTAGCCAATAAGGAAATTAAAGAAGAACCAAATAAGGTACCTATTTTGCGGTCGAAAGTTGAATTTGACTTTAAGAAACATTGTCTGTTTTGTGGACAGCTGGCAAGTGTTGCTGGTAGAAAGAGAAAAAGTGATGTGTATCCTGTCAGGACATCAGACTTTCAAACTAAAATTGAAGATTTGTGCAAAATGCGTGAAGATAAATGGGCACTGGAAGTTCAAGGGAGACTAGGATTTGTTCAGGATCTTCACGCTGCAGATGCAGTGTATCATCAGACTTGCAGTGTAAATTTTCGAACGTTAAAGCAGCTCCCTATAGTATTTTCTCCAGAATCAAAAAAGGCAAAAACTCAAGCAGGGAGAAAATCAACAATGGTTGAAAGTTTTCTATTTTCTGTCAATTACCTTCTGCAAAATAAAGATGAACAGATAACAGTTACCGATCTTGTCAAAAAAATGTCAGAGCACTGTGGAGTTGACGATGCCTATGGTGTACAACATATGAAAAATAAATTAAAGGAACATTTTGGAGAAAAAATTATAATATCTGAAATCAACGGAAAACAAAACGTTGTAACATTTCGAAACACAGTCCGATCAATTCTGCAGGAGTTCTATGAACAAACAAACACTAGTCGTAGTACCGAGGAAGAAAAACTTTCTATTATCAAAGCAGCTGCAAATATATTGAAGACCGAAATTCTTTCTTCAGAAATGTCTGTTAAGTCCTTATATCCTTCACCTAGTGAGCTATCTGCACAAAACAACATGAAATGTGTGCCCGAATCCTTACAACTTCTTCTTAGAACTATTTTCAGTGGCAAAGATGTTAATTTGAAAATCATGTCTATAGGTCAAGCCATAGTCCAAGCAGCAGCACCAAGAATGTTCATGTTACCTCTACAATTAGCACTTGGAGTTCAGCTACATCACAATTTTTCTTCTAGATTTCTCATTGATACTTTAAATAGTCTCGGATTTTGTTCATCGTACCCTGAAATTCAAAAATTTGAATGTTGTGCAGCTGCTGAAAACGGAAATGACATTCCTAATTTTGTTGATGGAAGCTTTTTGCAGTATGTAGCTGACAATGTAGACCACAATTCATGTACTTTAGATGGAAATAATACCTTCCATGGAATGGGAATTATGGCTGCAGTAACACCCGGATCTTTCGGCACAAAACCTATTCCTAGAGTTGACGTGACATCGGAGCAAATTGCCTTGAAGGCCAAAATTAACATTTCATACTACAAATCACCAGAATCAAACCGAATGGCATCAACTGTTTATGGTAATTTGCGAAAACTGAATACGAAAGACTGTTCATTTCTGATTGATTTACTGTGGAAGGTGTCATGGCCGCTGCGTTCGCCCATGCCTGGCTGGTCAGGATATATGCAAATGGTTCAGGATGGAACTTATCCTGGGAAATCATCGTTTGTATTCCTACCTATGATCGACTTGAATCCGAGCGATTTATCATGCATATATTCCACTTTGAAATTTATTTGCAAAGAGGCTTCGCGATACCAAAAGCCACCTGTTGTCACATTTGACCAGCCACTCTATTGGAAATCGTTATGTATAATCACAAATGAAAACACTGAAAGTGAACTGAAACAAATTGTTCTACGTCTCGGTGGGTTCCACACTGAGATGAGCTTCCTTGGAAGCATTGGGCGTCTAATGGCTGGTTCTGGTCTTCATGAGGTGTTAGAGACTGTATATGCATCAAATGCTGTTAATCACATGATTAGCGGCAAAGCAGTTTCTAGAGCCATTCGTGGATTTATGATGGTGGATAATGCACTTCATATACTTCTCATGAAGGAAACATTTGGTATAAGTCTGCCGCGTACAGATACATTAAATATTACTGAAGTCGATTCCAGTGAATGTGATAATAAAGTTGTTGAAAAAACATGCGAGCTTTACGATAAATTTGTTGCTGGTGAAGAAACGATTGAATCCATCGAACAGAGCTCATTCCTTTCTGAGATAAATACTAAGATTGAAGCAACAAAAGAAATCTTGCGTAAATCAAGAACATCATCTTTGTGGTTGAACTTTTGTCATATGATCAATATTCTTCGAAAATTTCTGATAGCGGAACGTACAGGAAACTGGGAGCTTCATTTGAATTCAATCCAAGAAATGTTACCGTATTTTGTGGCAGCTGGTCATAACCTATATGCTAAATCGGCATATGTTTATTTGTTAATGATGCACAGTCTTGAAATCGAACACCCCGAGGTTTATAAGCATTTTAATGCGGGACATCACGTTCTTAGGCGGTCAGACCGTTTTTGGGCTGGTCTTTCTACAGACCTGACTATAGAACAGATACTAATGCGGAGTGTTAAATCGTCTGGAGGCCTTACACGGGGCAGAGGAATGGGTGAAGCGCAACGAGCACAGTGGATATTATCGATGCCAGCATGTGCTGACTACAACTCTGCCATGCAAGAACTTACTGGAGTTGGATATAGCACCAGTGATCAGCACAAAGAAGCTAGCCGTGCCAGGAAAGAACGGGATAGGAAAGATACTATTACAATTCTGGATTACCTTTGTGACAGAAATCCTTTCACTGATGATGTTTCACTGCGAAATATTGAAACAGGTGTTGTAGCGGAGCCCGATGTCAACGTAGATAAAGCGGAAAATATAGGCAATCGGACGCTAGAATTGATGAAAGGGGAACCAGTATTAAGTTTCAGTTTTAAGAAATCAAATCAAGCAATAACACTGGCAACAAAAACCAAGTCTAAATCAGATTCAGACTTTCCAACTGCTGATATAGATCCCCAATTAATGTTCCAGCGCTTGACTACTGCAGCAAATGGTATGTTTGAAAACACATCAGACGTGTTCAAGTATGAATTATCCAGCGTTCCCTCCTCAATGTTTGATTGCAATGGTCTTCCTCGCGAGGCATTCAAGTCAAATTTAGCAGATGCAATATGGGCATATGGAAATGATTGTACACATGAAATAGATGGCGATGAATTTCAGTATGTTCTTGATGGTGGATCACTTTTACAACGACTTCCGTGGTCACATGGTAATTCCTTTGGATCCATAGCACAAATGTATGTTGATCATGTTATCAGGAAATATAAAAAACCGGTAATTATTTTTGACAGTTACCCAGAGCTTCCGTCAATTAAAGATGTAACACATTTGCGTAGAACAAAAGGCATTCTTTCGCCAAACATTAATTTCACCCCTACTATGCCTTGCAAAACCAAAAAGGAACTTTTCATGTCAAACAGTCATAACAAACAAGCTTTTATAAATATGCTTTGTGAAAAGCTTAATGAACATGGTATTAGATACAAGAACGCAATTGATGATGCAGATCTTCTTATTGCACAAACTGCGGTCGACTGTGCTTTATCTTCAGAAGTCATAGTAATTGGGGAAGATACCGATTTGTTGGTATTGCTCATTCATCACGTTAATCAACAATGCAAACGAGTTATTTTCAAATCTGATAAAATGGCAATAAACAAAAGAATGAAAATATGGAACATTCAACAAACAAAATGCTTTCTCGGTGATGATATTTGTCATTTATTACCCTTTTTGCATTCACTAACAGGTTGTGACTCTACATCTAGGCTTTTTGGGATTGGCAAAGGATTTGCGTTAAAAAAACTGAATCAAGAGTATCTGAAAACACAAGGTAGAATATTTATGACTAAGACCTCAAACAAATCTGACATCATCAAAGCAGGAGAAGAGGCACTCACGTGTTTGTATGGAGGGCTTCCTCTTGAAGGACTTGACATTCTTCGCTGGAGGAAATTCACCACCAAAGTAATAACTGGAAATACATCGGTTCAAGTGAAAAGTTTGCCACCTACATCTGATTCATCGAAATTTCATAGTCTACGTGTGTACTACCAGTGTCAAAAGTGGCTCTCGGAAACTGTAGATATTGACCCATCAGACTGGGGTTGGGAAGTCAAACACGGCAAACTTTGTCCGATTCAGATGGAACTTCCACCTGCACCTGATAAACTGCTTCATATAATTAGATGTAACTGTAAACAAAACTGTGACACCAAACGATGCACGTGTAGGAAACATGGCCTCGAATGTTCGGTCGGATGTGGTGAATGTCGCGGCTTGAACTGCTCCAATTCTGCAGCGATTGAAGAATCTGACTTTACTGATGAATAGAGACACAATGTTAACTGGGAACATTTGTTACCATATTCTATTATCCATAACAGTTTTATAAACGTTGAATTTTTTATACGTATATATGGTGTATGATGCCATTTATCTCTTGACTTGTAATCCTTTTTGGTCAGTTGGACATTTTCCTTCACATGATGGTTCACAGATCTTCATTTTTATCACTCAAAAGCCTGCTATTGATCAAATGAATGATTTAAAACAATTTTCTGTTTGGTTGACCGTAGATAATCAAACATTGTTATCTCATCAAATTGATTTCAAAAAAACATTTATGATCTTTATCAGTTTTTCCCAGTTTTTGGCGTTTTTTGGACAAATTTGGCTATTTTCACCCAAAATGTCCACTTGTTTTCCATTTTAATTTAATTTCATAATTGTTTATATGTCATAAACATTATATTTTGGTTTTTTGTCATCTTTTTTTGGAATTAGTATGTTTTAAAGTAAATAATGAGTTTTTCACAGTTTTTAACGATTTTTGCTCATTTTTTCATTTTTTTACCAAAAATCAGTATTTACTAAATTTAAGAATACTGCAGGGTCAAAAATGATTAGAATAGAGTTTCTCGAAATATTTTAAATTACTAGTGTGTTTCTATCACCGTTTATTTTTAATTGTTGTCTATTTTTGTAGAATATTCATGCTATTGTCGTCAAAAATTTTCATTTAAATCCGATGTTTTTTGCTAAAAAATCATGTTAATAAAGAAAGAAATAATGAAATATTATTAATTGTCATAAATAATCAATAAAATGCATTAAAGTGTTAATTTTGAATGCTTATTTCTTCAAAACAAACATTTTATGAGTTATTCCCAGTTTTCCGCGATTTTTGACAAATTTTGCTATTTTTGACCCAAAATATCCACTTTCCCATAATAATATCGCGGTAGACTTTTAGTATGATACAAAGTAAGCTTTTTACATTTGAAAAATAGCCGAAAAAATTCTGTTGCAATTTTTTTGAGGTTTACCTCATTTTTCATCTATTTTGACTGGACTATTCGTCCCTTTCGTGGAAGTAAATCGCACGAGAAAAGTAACCAGGTTTAAAATATAGAAGAAAACATAATAGAACTAACAACACTCGTCACCTATGAAAGAAAGAAAGAAGAAAAAATGATGTATACTGCATAAATTCCATTACGAGTAACGACGGCGGTAGCATATTGCAGAAAAGATTAGATTTGTCAAACTAAGAAACAACTGCCGAAAAACGAAAAATCAAAAATCAATGATATAAGCCATTATACCAGTTGTCACCCTAAGAGTGCTTTCAAAGCATTCATAAGGCATAACGGGCGATATCATTCCCCAGTGGCACCGTTCGGTGGAAAATACGTCAATGCAACGTTGATACGGGAAACTGGATCGATGTAGGTAAAAACATTGAATCAATGGCGAAAATACGTCGACAAACACCATTTCGACGTCTATCTCACGTCATTTTCATTATGTCGATAAATTCAACATTGGGTCGACGTAAAAAGGACTTGAAAAGGTTTTTTTTTCGTTCATCCAACAGTATCGACATCGTAAAAACGACAGTGTATTGCGATGAATTTTCGACGTTGACCCAATATTGTTTCGCCTACGTCGATTCAAAATGTCCCATACCAGCGCTGCACTGACGTATTTTTTTTAATGGGGGCGGGGTCTGGATAGCTCTCCGGCTGACTGGTGAAACTTGTAACCTTGAGTAGGTTTCTGGAAACCTTAACACATGAAGAGGGCGAGCGGGGCTCGAACCGACAACAGCCGTAATAGACTAGTGGTCATAATTTAGTACGAGAGACATTTTAACATGTGTACTGTAAAATGTCCTTTCTCTCTGTGAAGGCAAAAGAAGTTACATTCTGTTCAACTTGTACCTTGGATACCACTAAAAGAAAGTATAAAAGTTTTCTTGTCTTTTCTAATTATGTGATATTCAAGCAGTTGGTGACTAAAAACATACTTAATAAGTCAAATCCAAAACTTCGAGAGGTTGAACCATGACAAATTAAGAAAAATTATGTTTTTGAGCATATTTTGGCAAAGTGCCAAAGAAAGCTAACCGTATAAGCCTATTAGCGCCTTTATGGGAGAATTAATGTGTTAATTCTTTTATGGTTTTATATTCCTCACATTATCACAGCAATATATTCGAAGGGTAATACATCTTACACGTTTTTCTTTTTTTTTCTTTTGCAAGTTTGATTTTAAAAGAAATTTGAGAATAGCTGATTTCTAGAAAGACCTCACTTTTGCACACATAAGGCTTATTGTAACTAGAAATCCAGGAATGTCTAATACACATATTACATTTTATGAAAATATAGGGTAGAACAAAGTTTGAGTGAATAAAAAAAAGCTCACAGATTTAAAACCAGTAGAAAGGGACATATTTTAACTTGAAAAAGGCAACGAAATTAGTCTTTCGGCAACATCTATCGAAACTATGCTTCTGGTTGCCATGGTACAAAATGTACCGGATACCCGATAATTAAATTTTGACTTTTGCTGTAACTAGATGATGTCAATTTCATTTGACCTGGGTTTCCGCACCCATCCCTGGAACATCTGCATGGAAATCTTGATACTGATAACTTTGTTCATTATCGGTAAAAATCAGCCATTTTAGTGTTACGTAAGGCCCAATTTGATGACGTCATACTAAAAAATACTAAGTCATTTTGATTATATTTATCTGTTTTCTGAAAAAGGGAGTCATAAACATATTTTATGGTAAATATTATCCAAATCTGAGATGAGGCCATTTTTGGCCCTTATCGCCCCCACTCCTTTACTCAAATAACTAAATTGTTTCTGAAATAGTTAAGCAGTTTGGTCCAATTACGGTGTTTTAAGAGGTAGACTGATCCCCTCGATCTTATAAAGAAATTGGGCTTTCTTGATGAGGATAATGTAATGTATGAAGAACTATAACATTGTAGAATAATTTAATGAATGATGGGCCTCTGATGACAGAAGCCTTATAAGAGGATAACTGTAGTAATAATTTTAACAGACCAGTAAAACCTGTCTTGAGAGACCACCCTCTTTTGTGAGACCACTTCAAGATGTCATTGATCTTAATTACCCATGTTAAGTTGACCTCTTTTGAGAGATCACCCGTCTTGAAGGGCTGATGCTTCTTGGCAAAAGGGTTGGTCTCTCAAGACAGGTGCAACAGTACAACAGGTCAATACACTTGAAGCTTTTATCATGTATTTACTACCACCTTGGTCCTCCCATTGTTACTATTGCTCAACTAATCTAATAGTTTTCCAACACCACACTGGTCTTCAGACTGTCAAACTGGGTATTGCAACAAGTCAAAATATTGAAAGTAATGTTGGTCTTAGCCACTAACCTGAGGTTAGTGTTACTTTTATTCTTTTGGGGTACTGCAAAACCAACTTGACAATTCAAAGACTGTATGGAACTTGTAAATTGTTAAACTGGTACAGCAAAAGCAAGACTTAGAAGGCTGCACATGCACTAAACTCAGGATAAAATTATCCATGTATCTGACATTAAAGCTACTACCGCTATACCTACCAACATTAGGGAGGCTAAGAATGTCCGACAAATTTCAAACGTTGGTTTGTGTTTTACTATCTGTTTAAATGGTACAGATTTTGTCTTCTCCAAGTTGTCTATGATGAATGTACCATAAATATTAATATCAAAAGGGGGTCGTTCATCCTGAAAAAGACATGAATAAACAAATTATAACACTATGAACAACTCATTAAGGGACATCTAAGCTACCACATATTTGAAATTATTCCGTTCAAGATTTCAACTTTCATGTCAGGTCACTAGTTAACAAAAAACAAGATATAAAACTGAAGACAGAAGAATGAATTATCATTTCTCTGAATTATTGATTAATTTTTGGACTTTGGGCCCAATAGTTACTTGCATCTTTTTGGAAGCCCTCCAAAAAATTTAACAGGATTTTAGTCCTAATAAGTCTACTAAACAGGAATGAGTTACTGTTACTCTTTTTTACCAACTAATGTCAAAATTATTCTCAATGACATGAAGAGTCTTCTAATGTAGCTGTTGTAATGATACCTCTTATGTACTACAGTTAAGAATTTAAATATAGTACAGAGAGGAAGGAACAGCAAAACTTATTTTTTCTCTGCTGATGGGAAACTGCAATAACTAAACACATGAGCTGATGTTTATTACCGATTTATTCTCCTACATACATGTACATGAAGCAGTAAATTTAAATAATTATGGATAAATCTAGACAACTGATATTACCTCTTCAGCTAATTTTGGGAGAACTTTGTCCTCCCATTCTGATACCCTCTGGGACAGTTCCGTGATCTGGGCATACTCCTGGGCACTAGCTAAATATTGATCCTGAAAAGTTGCATAAAATTTCATAACTGAAAACTGTAATCAATTTCTGATATCTAGATAAACTCCGAGACACACAAATTTCTGACTGAAACTGGCATTATATCTCATAATCATTAACACAATAAAATGTACATATACAGATAGCATACATGTATATGGAGGAAACAAAAAACTCAGGAGTTCACGACTCACCAAAAACACATTTCTGGAAGTACATATTTCTGTTAATACATGCATGTATAATTCTAAGCACTTCATAAATACTGATCCTGAAAACCAGAATGTACAATTTATGATATCTCAGTATATTACTTGACATGGAACTTAAAAAAAAATTCTTGAAAAGTCACCAGTACTTCTTTTTATGCCCCCACGACAAATAGTCGGGGGGCATATTAATTTACCCCTGTCCGTCTGTCCGTCCGCATAAAGAGGGTATAAGGTTTGTGCGACTAACTCCTCCTACAGTTTTCAATGTAGAACTTTTTTGCTTTGCAGAATGATTGTACATATATTGAAGATGTGCATGTGGTCAGGATTAAGATTTTAATTAATTTTCTGAGAAATTGCGGGTTGTTGAACTAGGTCATTTTTCATACACATTCTGTATGGAGGGTATATGGTTTGTGTGGCTAACTCCTCCTACAGTTTTCAATGTAGAACTTTCTTGCTTTGCAGAATATTTGTACATATATTGAAGATATGCATATTTACTTTAGTGTTAAGATTTTAATTAATTTTTTGAGAAATTGCTTGATGTTGAACTTAGTCATTTATTGTAAACATTCTGTATGGAGGGTATAGGGTTTGTGTGGATAACTCCTCCTACAATTTTCAATGTAGAACTTTTTTGCTTTTCAGAATGTTTTTACATATATTGAAGATGTGGATGTAGTCAGGATTAAGATTTTAATTAATTTTCAGAGAAATTGCGGGTTGTTGAACTTAGTCATTTTTCGTAAACATTCTGTGTGGAGGGTATAGGGTTTGTGCGGCTAACTTCTGCTACAGTTTTCAATGTAGAACTTTTTTACTTTGCAGAATGTTTGTACATATATTGAAAAGCTGCATGTGGTCAGGATTTTTGAACTTCGTTTGCCTAACTTTTTTGTATAGAGGATATATATGTGTATAAACTATGCAGTAATATATCGATAGAACTTCCTCATTTTGCAGGATGTACTTCTAATGTAATAATATACCGACTCATTAAATATCCTTTCACACTTCATCCCTTCAAAAATGTATTTCCAACACACCTGTATTATATGCTAATATGCCACTGCAGGGCATCATTTGTGTGTTACAGGCACAGACATTTGAAATACGAACTAAACATAAAAATTCTATGCAAACAGCAATCACTTATGCAAAAGCTGGGGTGGGAGATTACTCTACTCTAGTTTTTCCTGTAAGATTGAAAAAGAAACGGAGAAAGTTTAGACTGCGAGATTTGTCGAACTCTTGAACATAAGGGCCTGAACGTGACTGCAAACTGGGATTAAGAATGGTTAAGAATAGTTAGTTATCCCAAACTACATATAACTTATATCAATATTTTGTACAGTGTCCATACTATTCAACTTCGGAACATTTCATTGGACATGCGTTGCTTATGACAACTTTTCCTGTACGAAATTAACCTACAAACATATATCAAAATAAACATTTTATTTATCATGATATTCAGGCTTTCTTGCATTTCTTATCTGTTAGGCGCAAGGTGACTTTTTTCACGTATAGGGGATTTTCCTTGGACATGGGAATTCAGATAGTATGAAAACATCTGAAATTTTGTTTTGATTCTGTGGCGTCGACTTTTAACGTTGAAACTACTGACTATATAAGTGTTTCGAAACAATTATTTCAAACTATCATTTACATCATGCATAAAAAAGATAATGAATAAAGTATTTTTCTTTTAATTTATATTTTTCATATTAATGTGTTGTAACAAATATTACAACTCTATCTGCAATAATATTGCAGATAGCGTTAATTCTTTTAACAAATAGCGTTGTGACTATACATATGACATGAACAAGATGTAACAATAATCCGCTATGTGCAATATCTTCTTTAACCAAAACGTTTGTTTTTAACCTAAATCGCCGCTAAGTTGTTGTATTTAGACTATTTAACAAAACAAACAAAACGAAAAAATAAATTAATATAAATCTGTATGTCACAACTTGAAATCATTACAAAAACAGTGGGCGTTGGTTTATATCGAACAGAACTAGTTTATTTTAACCGATTGTCTTTCTATACTAAAATAGATCAAAGAAAACATATATGGTATTCTACTAACAATTTTTTTTCGAAATAGACATATCAACAATACCTGGTCTACCACTGATATGATAACTAATATTTTCTTCTGTCTGCTATATGTATGGGAGTCTGCACTATTCGTAGAGTCAAACCTTCGAAAGTTTGTTTAAGCATGAAAGTCGCGAGGGTTTAAACGGCATCGAACACTCGTTGGTCGTGCTTATATTCACTGAAGATGGTCGCTTATAAAGTGTAGAAATCAATATGTAATCTAATTACCTTTCCTTTTATTCGAATTTTTAATAAATTTTTAATAGTCACCAGAACAACTGGTCCGTCAGGACATCAACCTTCATATCATTGTATATATGAATTTGAAGAAAAAAATTAAGTAAACATTATTCGTAGTTGTATATAAACATGGAAGAAACACTGTATTTCATACTCAAACACAACAGCGAAGAGAATTACTGGCCAAGAAATTTTGGAAGCGGTACAAGGCCAATTATTAAAGCTGTTTGCATATCTAAATCATTGAAGGAAAAAGCGTCAAACACTCAAATCACGCACCTTTCATCTCATATAATTTCAGAACATAATTGAATAATTGCATGGTATTCCCGGCTTCAACCGAACTTGCATATATACAAGAAAATTCAGTGACATCTGTTTAAAGAAACCAACAGAGGATAGTAAAATATAAATGAAGGTGCTACTTTTTCCGTAGTGTTCATTTTTCCATATGTATTATTGCATTTAGCACCAATATGTACCATAGCGACATTATCTGCAACAATTAGTTTTATTGCAGATAGCGTTGTTATTGCAAATAAAGTTGTAACAAAGCAGATATCACCTATGCGCTTGTTATTAAGTATATTTTTTCAGCTACTTTCGAGATTACACTAGTATCTTTCGACGTCTCGAAGGACTTTGGGGGTGAAATCAAATTTTTCATAAAATATCCTTCAGCTCCTGTACCCAAACCAATGTGTATATTTGATTCTTTAATTCTAAATGAAAGTTTCATTAAAACCGTCAATACAATGTTCTCAGGTAATATTATCCTTAATGGGATATATACATAAAACAGTATGTCTGACAGTTATGCTGAAAGGTGTCTTCGTTCAATTCGTTTAAATTATTCAGTAGTGTTATACCGGTATCCGCATTTATATGAGTTGAACTTGGCTTCTTAAATTTATTTCTTTGTGGTGTGGTAATATAAAAGATATTATTTTAAGAGACAGCTGTTGACATGCATTTCAAATTTTCAGTTCGTGTAATCACTTGTTTGTTCACTTATGATTGGAAAAATTTAGGAATAGCCTCTTTTACCTTAATGTTTTCGAGCCGATCCCAAAATCCGATATTGCCGTCTTAGACAGTCAAGGTCTGTGATTAACTTAGACGAAAACAATACGTTCTGATACTTCAAAAAGTAATTAGCAAAGAAAGAAAATAACCATTTAGATAAAAAAACGTTTTAAGTAATTGTTTTTCAACAAAGTATTTCTTTTGAGTCTGTTTATGTATTTGAAAAAGAATAACGCAGCTGTTAATTTTCTTTAATTATTGTATAATACGCTGCATTTTAAATCTGGATTTTAAATTTGGATTTCTGTTTTTACAGATCTGTTAAACGTATCCAAAGTTCAGTTATCTTAATATTTATTCTTAATATTTTTTACGAAGTGTGTGCGTTTCTTTATCTCAAAGTAATCAAGAAATCAGAAATAGAAGTAAACTTACTAAACTAAGTAAACTGAAGTACTTTTTATTTATGTACTTTTTACATATGTACTTAAAACAGACCTCATAAAACCATAAAATATCCCGTTATTTTAGTTTCGCATTCATGTCATCAGGTTTTCATGAAATTCGACTGCGATATATATTGATAACTTGCACTTTTCGCCATTAATCCCCTGGTATTGAATATCACCCCTTTTTAAAATTTTTATTGTTGTTTTCATCTCCAAACTATTAATATAAAATTTCGAAAACTGTTGGTCAGACTCTGACTGTTGGTTAAGCTATTCTGGTAAAATGCTGGATTTACACATTTTGATTTCTTTGTTCATACGAACTAACCAAAGCTGTTTTCAGTTTTGTGTGTCTGTTGTAACAAAACAAGAATATCTAATGTTATGTATGGCCATAAATTATTTAATTACTTTCCAATTTGAAGATTTATTAAAACAAAAATTAGAGATGAAGGGTTTATTGAAAGCAGTAACACTTTTTTATCTTGAAAATTTCTTCGAAGTGTATGAATATATAATGTGAAATATGTTTTTTAATCTTCAAAATTTCGTCTGTAATTGTTCGTGACAAGTAATAGGATCAAGTAGTAGTCCCAGATTTTATATCTCAAAAGTTTTACATAATGTATTTACACATTTTGATGTTCTTTGTAAATTTTCACAACATGCAATCACTGACGCAATACCTGTATGTTCACTTATGATTGAAATATATAGGGATAACCCTCTATCAAGTTTATATTTGATCGGGTCGACTCCAAAGTAGGGTCTTGTCACCACATACAGACATCAAAATTTCATACTCATAACAATTAATAAGCATAAATGGAAAAAGTTAAGAGTCTGAGTATTTTTCATATTATGTACATTTGTATTTAACGAATATCATATTAAATTATTTTTAATATGATGATTGTTAAAACTAATTCATGTATTTATAAGTAATAACAATATCTTTAATTAGTCTTAATTTTTTACCTGAATTATTAGATATATATCTGTTCATATGTTATGAATACATCATCATTCTTTTGACTACTCCGTTTAACGTTCCAAAATTTACTGTACCTTAATTTATTCTTGATATTATTTGTAAAGTCTGTGATATATAGAAAATTTATATATTTTTTTATACTCTGTTTCTCTATCTGTGTTGAAATTAGTAACAAAAAAAAAAAACAAAACAAAACAAAACAAAAAAGCGGTTTACCTTTTAAAAAAACAAACATTTAACTTAGTAG